>QEPC01006843.1:1075638-1102908 GCA_003113815.1 Sphenodon punctatus
CACGGCAGCTTGGCATGAGAGGCAGGCAGGTGGGCTGAGGCAAGCTTTGAGCTGGCAATGGCAACCTGGGCGGTCAGGCAGGCAGCGTGGTATGAGTGGCAATCAGACAGGCTTTGAGCTTGGCAGCCTGGGCAGGCAGACAGACTACGCGACATGATTGGGAGCAGCAGCCGCCATTGAGTTTCCTGGGTACAGACCCCTTGGCTGGCACAGACAACATATAGGCCTGGGGGCCATTGGCACTAGTAGCAGCAGACAGTGGGTTGCCAGAGTACAGAACCCTTGGCACAGACAGCATATAGGCCTGGGGGCCATTGGCACTAGCAGCAGCAGACATTGGTTGCCAAGGCAGGCAGGTAAGCGGTGTGGCATGAGCGGCAGTCAGACAGACTGAGGCAGGGTTCGAGCTTTGCAACCTGGGCGGGTGGGCAGGCAGGCAGCGTGGCATGAGGGGCAGTAGGGCAGGCGGACATGGGCAGGCTTTGAGCTAGGTAACCTGGGTGGGCAGACAGGCACCTTGGCATGGGAGGCAGGAAGGCGGACTGAGATATACTTTGAGCTTGTCGGCAAGCTGGGCGGGCAGATAGGCAGTGTGGCATGAGAGGCAGTAGGGCAGGCAGGCTGGGACCTTGACAGCAGGGGATTCAGATAGGCTAGTAAAGACTGCAGTGCAAGAGAGTGAGCGCCAGTCAGTGTCACATAGGCGGGCCGAGATTGTGTAGACTAGCCATAGGCTGGCTGGCAGGCTTACAGTTTGTTTCCCAATGCCACCCTGCATCATGAGGTCAGTCAGATAAGGTGACTGAGGCCATCTAGTATGAGAGAGAGAGAGAGGAGTAGTAAAATCTTATTGTTTTTAACCATTGATTATCACAATTGTAACATACAATTAAAACACAGCCCCAATATTTAAATAAAATCCAATGTCAATATCCTAAGCCCAGCATACACTGTGTCTCTCAACCATAAAAACTACGACAGATCTGACCCCAGTCTGTTAATACAGCAGCTAAACACTCCCTTAGTGGGACCCTTCTGTTAAACTAGTACCCTAAAGATAAACGGGATACAACCACTTTCCTTTCCCTTCTCCTTTTCTCTGTTGATCTCTGCCAACCAAGCAAACTTTGCAATGGCCCTGATTACATTTTTACTTGTATTATCCATTAAATATGCAGTTTTCCAAGATTTCTCCTAGTGCCCTTTACCCTTTAGAACTTCAGCTATATATTTGTCTCTTAATGATTTATTACATGGGCAGTCCAAAAGATAATGGCCTAGATCCTCTAACACATTTAAAGGGCATCTGCAAAGTCGCAACTTAAAAGCAATTCCCACATACTGGCCCTCAAGAACTTCGGATGGAAACAAATGTGTTCTCAGTCTAGTAATTGCCACACGTTCCCTGGGGCACTTTATAGCTGTCAGATAATGTTCCAGCTGAAAAACAGTCTTGAATCCAGCAAACTCTGGAGCCATCCGTAGAGATCTGACCTGCGCCATCTCACTCTGTATAAAGACGTCTTCTAGTCTTTTGAGCTCCAGAGACGTGGCTTTCCTTATTGTGGAGGACTTCAGTTCATCCAAAGACAGGCCAGAAGTTTGTATAAAGTTTTCAGTCTTGTGTACCCAGTATTGCTTATTCTTATGCGTTTTTTGTTCCAGAAAACACATATATGTAAGAGAACTCGCCTCTTTATGTTTGAGGTGAATCCAATACCCGACTATCGCAGAGTAAGCTCTATACTTAACAGGGAGCACCCCCAGCTCTGCTCTGGCTATACACGTTGGAGCCGACCTGGGCAGCCCAAGCACCCTCTTGCATACTTTGTTCTGGGGTGATTCTAAGCCTTGGGCAAATGAATGACCCCAAATCTCCACCCCATATGACACCTGCGGGGCTAACTTCTGTTTCATAAGTTTGACCATTGGCTCCACCAGTCTTGCACCTGGGGTATGCCAAAATTTTAAGATGCCATTAGCTACACGAGCCGCCTTAAGTTTAACCTGGTCAATGTGCATAGTCCATATACCCATATAATGAAAAAGAATCCCAAGATATTGATACGTTTTAACTTGATCTATAACGTGAACACCAATTTTCCATATAGAAGGGACAAAATGATTAGCAAAGTCCACCACCTTGGTCTTTGTGTGGTTAACTTCAAGGTGATTCTGAAAGCAGTATCTATTTAAAGCATCTAGTAACCTTCACATGCCTATTTTGGTCACGGATAACAGAACCATGTCATCTGTGTAGAGCAATGAGGATACATGATGTTGCCCTATAGAGGGAGAATGGAAACATGATCCTGTCAAATACTGCACAAGGTCATTAATAAAAAAATTAAACAAAAAGGGCGCCAAAACGTATCCCTGTTTAACACTGGAGAGAGCGAGAGAGAGAGAGAGAGAGAGAAAGAGGCAGGGTGGGTGCCGGGCATTGGGAGGGAGGGACAGCACCTCAGCAGCATAGCAGCAGTAGCCCTAGCCCAGATTGATGAGGAGGAGCCCCGTCCCAACTGCCCCTGGCATGGGATGGCCACTGCACCATCTCTCCTTGTCCAGGGGCAGCTCAGGGAATCCCAGCAGTGGAAGATTGACCTTCAGGAACAGCAACTGCTCCACCAACTTGGCCCTCAGTCTCAGGCGGTGCGGGGAGCAAATGCCCCCCACCACAGAGAACACCTGCTCGCTGGGGACGCTGGTTGGTGGGCAGAACAGGATACCCTTGGCCACCGTTGGCCTTGCCAGCCCAGTAGGCCAAGGGATCGCTGCTTGGATCAATGCATGGCTCTTCCTTCAGGTAGGTCTCCACTGCTTCTGAGGTGCCATCATACTCCCTCTGGTAGCTCTGGGTGGTCACCACCTGCCCCACTGCCCTCAGCCACGCTGCTTGCCCTTTTGTGCTGGGCCCCATGCTCCCCAGAGTGGCCTGCACACAGGAGGATCTGCTGGCAATAGGGGTCCTGCTGCTGCTGCTCATCCGGCTGCTGGTGCTGAGGCTACCACTAGGCCTGGGGGCAGGGATTGACCCAGATGGCTGGAAGGGGTCACTTCTCCCACTCCCACCATCCCCAGGGGTGTCCTGCTGCATGGTCCGCTCTGCCTGCCGAACCTTCTGCACCAGCACACCCTTCCAGAGGCCATAGACCACTGTCTTACGTGCCAATGCCATGCTTCCCTTGATCCTGGGGTCCAGCATGGTTGCCAGGACATATTCCTCACGGCGCAGGAGCTCATCAAAGCACGCACTCAACCCCACCTTCAGCTACCATGCAAGGTCAAGTGCCTCATCGGAGATCTTCCTGCCCAGAAGGCCACAATCCCACCCCCCGAGAATCTCGTCCAGGCTCCTCTTGAGACTATGGACCAGCGGGGTGACCTGGCTGAGGGTGGCGGTGGAGCTGCTCACGGTCTCCGTCACGGCCAGGAATGGTCTCAGGTAGAAGACCATGTGAGCTAGAATCTCCCATTCCTCCCTGTTGTTGTATCCTGGAGGTGCATCAATGTCTGTCTCCAGTTCCACCTGATGCAGGGTGGCTTTCTGCTCAAGAAGTCGCTTGAGCATCAGGAAGGTGGAATTCCACCTGGTGGAGACATCCTGGATGAGCTGGTGCACCAGGGACCCTTGCTCGGCCTGCTTCTCCTGGAGGAGCTCGCTGCCCTTCACACTCCGGTTGAAGAACCCCACCAGCTTCCTTCCCCAGTCTACCAGGGAGCTAAGGGTGCCTGGCCCAATCCCCTTCTCCCCCAATCTCAGAGCATCCTTCAACACAAGATAGAGGGTATGTGCGGCGCAAGGGATGCTTGTGAAGCCCCCATCACAAACTGCCTTGAGTATATTGGCCGCGTTGTCCGTGACCACACACCCCTTGGTGAAGACCGCGCCTGACGTGACTCACTCCCTCACCATGGTGGCCAGGGCTGCCTCAAGGTTCCTTGACATGTGGGAGCTGTCCATGACTTGTGTCTGAAGCAGGGCCCACCTGTACCCTGCTTCAGGACCCCTCTTGTCACTGCCAAGCGCTGCCTCTGGGTCCTGCCACCAGTGTGCAGTCACTGCCATCTAGGCATGCTGGGCATTTCTGGTGAACCACAGGTCAGTGGTGAAGTGGACCATGGCCCCCCCAGGCCCTGCCAGCTGCTCCCTCACCCGCTTCTTCAAAGCCCTGTAGAGCTGTGGCACCACAGTCCAACTCAGGGTGGAGCGGGAAGTCAGCTTAAAGTTGGGGGCCAGGAATCCAATCAGCCACTGGAAGCCCTTGTCCTCTACAATTGACAAGGGCTGGCCATCCAGGGCTATCATCTCGGCCAACAGGCACTTCGCTTTATCTTGGAAGCCAGTGCCATGGTACCCTGTCAGTGGCCTTGACAGATCCCCCTTCCCAGCTCCTCCATGGTGGACTGACGGCGCTGCTGGGGAGGCTCCTGCTGCTGTTCTGCCCCCCTAGTAGGAGGAATACTGCTCCTGCTGCTAGAGGCAGCGGTTGGTGCTGGTGCAGGATGCTTGCCCGCTGAAGGAGCCTGGCGCCTGTCCGCTGCAGTCGGGAACCCGCTTGCATCCACTTCCTCTGCCTTCCCGCTGAGCATCAGAGCACTGTGGCATGACTTTAGGTGCCTTGCCATTGCCATTGTCCCCAGGTTACTGAGCACCTGCCCATGCTTTACCACCTTTTTGCACAGAGTGCACTGCACCTCTCTGGGATCATCTGCCCGCACCTGCTTAAAATGATCCCAGACTGAGTATTTTTTCCCCCTCTCCTGCCTTCTGGCCCGCCCCAGGTGATGCACTGCTGCCAGCGCTGCTGGGAGGGAGAGAACTTGGTGGCACTGGCGACACAGCTCTGGGAGGAGGCTCAGTCATCACCCCAGCTGCAGACATCTCCTCTGCGGCACTAGTGTCTGCCTCTGACTCACTGTCCGTGATCACGGTGATGTCCCATGAAGGGGACTACTGGGACCCTGAGGCTAGCCTGCCCGTGCCCACCATGCTGCTGGCACTCTCCCTGTGCTCCCTCTTTAGCTGCTATTGCTGCTGCTGCTGCTGTTGCTACTCCTCTCCCTACTGACATTGCCTGGGGATCGGGCCCTGCCTCTAGCAGCCGGGGTGGGATCCACCAGCTCTGGACTGCTGGGGATCACCTCAACAGTAGTGGAAAAGCAGTTGGTGGCCCTGGAGGAACATTGGAAGCAGCTCCAGCACCACCACCAGCAGAGTCAGATGCAGCCTCAAGTCCTGCAGGCCTTCCAGTGCCCTGCGTGGCAGTGGAGGAGGGTACTGCCAGGAGGTGATGCTGAGCCACTGAAGTCTGTTGCCCTAAAGCAGGCCTGTGGAGTTTGGGGCATGATGATGTGGCCGGGCTGCTGCCTGCTGCCACTCCCCAGGCACGGCCCCTGCCACCTCTGTCACGTGCCCCATTGCCTCCCCCACGGGCAGCAGACCGGCCTCTCCTTCCCTTCTCCATTTCTCTCTCCAAAATAATGTTTTTATATTGTTTTTTAATTATTTTTTTTAATTTTTTTTTAATCTAATATTATATATATATATATACACTCAATATAACTGCTATAACTATTCTAAATGCTATCAGCTATCACAAAGGCCTACTCCTACAAACACTAAAACTAAATGCTGTATCCCTATCACTAAACTTACTAGTAACTCCTACAACTAGTAACTTCCTCCCTTCCGAAGGAAGCTCGCCTGGCCCCATGCCTGTTAACATTCCGGTGAAATTGTAAGACCTGGCTGTTCGCCCAGGCCTTTGGGAGGGAGGGTGAGTAGGGTGGGGGTTTTTGGTTCCCCCACCTATTTTTGGTTTTAGACTGTATTTTAGCCCTGTTTTAATATTTTTAAAATATTTATGATAATTTTTAAACTGATTTTATTGTATTTTGATGTCTGGAAGCCGTCCCGAGCTGCATGGCAGGAGGGGCGGGGGAGAAATTTATAAAATAAATAAAATAAATAAAACTGTCTACTATCTCTAATCTATCTATCTATCTATCTATCTATCTATCTATCTATCTATTGGATGGGGGGGAATCACAAACAACACAAGGAGGGGTACAAAATTGAAATGAAACCTAAATCAATCTAATAATAATCCTATTCTAAATTAATCAAAAAACAGGGGAAGGGACTCAGGGATGGAATATAGAGAGAGAGGGAGAGGGAAAGGATTCAATGGAGGGGGGAGGGAGGAAGGAAGATTGAACACACGGAGGGGTAAAAACAAAAAATAACACCTAAATCTATCTAATATAATCTAAATAAATGATAATATGGAGGTAAATGGGTTGGAATTGTGAAATAGGAGGAGGATGGCAATGGATTAGGAATAGGAAGGATCAAAAACTGCTGGGAGAGAGGGAACCTTCTGAAACGCCTGCTGTTCAGGAACAGTGACTAGCTCAGAAGGTGTTGAGAAGGGGGAGGCAATCAGGTTTTTTTCTTGCTGCGCCTGCCTCACCGCAAGCCCCATTGGCTTCATGCAGCCTAGCCCATGGCCAATCGCAGACTGCGAAGCCAGTGGTCTGAGACGAAAAGGGATTGTGATTCGGCAGGCTGGCTGCTGCTCCAAGCCTCTCCACCCCTGGTGCCTGGAAGTCTGCTCCTCAGCTGACTCCCCCTCCCTGTCACGTTTTGCCTTCCAGTCACATTTTTGCCACCCAAACTCACCCTAATGCGATCTGAACTGACAGAACTGTTCGGTCATTTCGACATTCAGAATCGAGTTCAGTTCGGTCAGTTCGTGTTCAGGTTCAATCATCCAAACAGGCCGAGTTCGGGCCGAACTTCCGAACTGCGTTCGCCCATCCCTAATGTGCTGTGGATGACTATTTGCAATTTACAATCCATCTCTTTTAATAGTTAGGTTTTGCTTATGGGTGAAATTCACCCTTGCTATTCTCGTAAATCTCAGCGACAACTGGGTAGTTGCTGACATTTGTGAAAACGAGAATGGGTTGAGAATCAGTTAATTCCTGACCCCTTCTCACACAAAATTTGCATGGCTGAAAACTGGCTCTGCGCATATGCAAAATGGCTACCACATTAACCTGGTAGCCATTTTTGCATGCGCAGAACGTTTTTAGGGATTCAAGAATCTCACAAGATATTTGTTTTAAATATCCGGGTACCTGGGTTTTAAAATCTGGGTACTTGCTGAGATTTGTGAGAATGAGAATGGGTTGAGAATTAAACTATTCTCAACCCGTTCTCACACAAAATTTGTGTGGCTGAAAACGGACTCTGCGCATGCGTAAAATGGCTGCCATAGCCATTCTGCGCATGCTCTTGCCCCGGCAGCTATTTGTGCATTCACAGAACATTATTAGGGATTCGAGAATCTCATGAGATATTTGTTTTAAAAATGAGAAACATGGATCTATGGCTCACGATACAAAGCTTTTTATCCATGTCATCTTGTTCAAATCCAGCATTAGGTAGTAATGACCATCAGGAAATTGCATTCCATTTCACTCATGCACACACTGCCTCCCTCCCTCCCTCACACGCACACACGTGCACACACACACAGTTTCTTCCAGTAAATCTGAGTACCACGACACCAGAATAACTCACCTATGTAACACTTATTCATTACGCTCTTGCTTCTCCAGGCTGCTGCTTTGGTCATGTAAAGTGCTGAGCACTCTCAGCTCACACTCCTTTCAAGGAATGTGAGACTTGAGCAAGGTTTAGCATTTTTGCAAGAGTTGCTCAGTGCTCATAGCATGAGGCTCATAAACCATTTTTATGTCTCAAGACAATCCCCTAATTAAATGGCCAGCAATTCCAGGCATCAAAATAAAGAGGTAATAGTTCCAGTCAAGTCACATGTTCTGAGGCAATTTAGGATGAGATTCTCAAAATTGGCCTAGCTCTGCTCCCACTGACATCAGGAAGTGAAGTAAATGGCAGCAGCGTTAGATCAGCACTAACCACTTCTGAAAAACCCTCCTTTCATGCCCCAAATCGGTTACTGTCCAATAAAAAGTGTTCAATGGGTTTTTTTCTGTTACATTCTCCTCTCCCATTACTGTAATATCTGCACACTGCACAATATTTAATGTATTTTATGCTCACAACACCCCTGTGCAGCTGGGAAGGACAGTGATCCCAACTTTTCAGTTAAGGAGTTGAGTCACAGATACACAAATTGGCCTACCGATAGCCACATAGGAAGTCTGTGCACAGCAGGAAACTGAACCCAGTTTTTCCAGAGTTCCAGGCTCGCACACTTGAACTACTGGAGCATCTTTCCTCCTGAATACACCTCCCAGTCAAACTCTGTCTTAAAACAGAAACAGACAGCACGATCTTACCAACAGATAGTGCCCACATTAGCTTTGAGTATGAGTGCAAGTCCCATTCATTTCACTAGGCTTCACCCCTACACTGTTATTTGGATGGGTGCTGGGTGGGGGGATGGGTGTGTGCCAGCAGTGGGTGGAGGTGGGTATGTCCGTTTTCCACAGGCGCACACCCACCTCCACCCATCTTCACTCACGGAGCCTCTTCCATTTTGTCGGACAGCTCCGTGGGTGGGTAATGGGTGGAGATGGGTGTGCGCCAGGAGCACACACATACCCCACCCACCACCTGTGGTGTTTCCATGGGCGCACACCCATTCCCCCCACCCACCGCCGCAGCATGTGCAGAAATGCTCCCTGCCCACACACCCAGCAGAAGGGGGGGGGCCCTCTGTGCAAAAATGGCCTATGTCTTTTGTTTATTTTCGTACATTTAATTTGTGTGCTCAGATGCTGACTATTTCAAGGGTTACTGAGGAAAACAACACTTCGTCATTTTGGGGTACAAAAGGAAACCTTTTTTATCTGAAAACATTCCAACAAAGAATTCAAACTAAAAATAAATGTATGAAAGAGTATTCTGCACACTTAAGCACCAGAACAAACAGAGGTCTTCTATTGCCACCTGCTGGCTTCTGTATTTTAACAGTTTTGTAAAGTGGATTTTAGTACCTTCTGCAGTAGAAGAAAAATATGTCAAAACAGTAATATGTACTATGTAGGCTGTTTTGTGGCAGAAATTTAGCTCTAAAACTAAAAAATGAGTCAAGTGATCATGTTATGGAGGATGGAAATGTCATGAAAATGTGGAACTAGTAGATACTTTTAAAGAAATTTGAAATGTTTTCTGGCAGATAACTGCGGTTATGAACTGTATATAGGAGTCACACTGAATTCTCTGAGATCTATGATGTGAGTATGGAGGGAGCAATCCCACTCTTCAATGATAATAGGGAATGCAATTGTACCTACAGCTTATTTAAGCTAAACATTCAGGGTAAATTTAATCTCTTTTCCCTCACCCCTACAGACAAGACATGCAATAATGTAAAAACCAAGTAGGGTTTGGCTCAGCAAAGGCCCTTGGATGAAATCTCATAGTAGTGTTTGCTTATTGGAAGATTATTAATAGTCTAACAATTGCATGTGTGTTTCTCTGTAAGGTTAGTATTATATGAATACAGGCAGGCATTCTGTTATGCGCAGCTGTAAGGGACCAATTCAGCTTTGGTGTGAAGAGACATCACTTCCATCAAGTTACCTTGCTATTAAATAAACCCACAGTGATGGGTAAACATCTATACTCCCCATTCTAACAATAAATGATACCCTGGCTGAGAAATGTGGCAGAGAGAGGCAGGGTCGGAAAGGTATTTAGAGGTGCCACCTTCGTGTGGATTCTCTGATGGCAGTGTTGTGGGATTGTAACAGGTTGCTACCCCAGGGTCTGGTATACCTATATCGGCACTGGTTAGAAGAGCTTGCAGGTCTCAGAGTGCATCATGTGAGCATGCAATCTTTCTTATTCAACATTGTATTCAATCCCCAACACTGATATCTGGTGCTGATATCCAATGACTCAGCACCACAGAAGATTTTTCCACAATCCTTGAGGCCATATCTCCCCAATCTTAGTCCAGGCTTACAGCCTTAATGTCTCTTAGGGCTTTCCAGCAGGCTCGTAGCAGGATCTTCACTGGTTGCTTATTGTCTTCTGGGCACAAGGTGCTGGTTTTGACCCTTTTACCTACAAAGCCCTTCACAACCTTGCTCCCCCCTACCTCTCTGCCCTGATCTCCCTCCGAAGCGCTACTCGAGCACTCTGCTCCTCCTCCATCCCCTCCATCATCCTCCCATGCCTCCCCTGCTCCACCAACCGCTTTCGTCCCTTCTCCCTCACTGCCCCGCATGCCTGGAACTCCCAACCTGCCCTCATCCGCCTTGCCCCCACCCTCCACGCCTTCAAGTCCCTCCTCAAAACCCACCTCTTCCGCTCCGCACTTCTGAACTCCAGCTAAGCATACCCACCCAGGATTATCCCCCACCTGTTATCTGAAGACTCCCAATTTACTGTAACCAAGCCAAGAACGTGTACCTGAGTTCTCGCATCTCCATGAATGTCACTTCCCTTCTCTCTCCCTCTGTTCCCCCTTCCACGCCTCCCCTCCCCCTGTCTTTAGATTGTAAGCTCTCGAGCAGGGACCGTGTCTATCTTGTTCTTTGTAAGCGGCGCTATATAAATGCTTATAATAATAATTAATAATTAATAATAAATGGCTAGAGGCCCACTTATCTGGAAGGTCGCCTCGCCTACCATGTCCCATTGCAACCTTTGCAGTTGGCCGGGAATGATGGTCTGGAGGTACCTGTTTTTAACTTGGTCTCTATGATGCAGAGGACATTCTTGGCCCCCGCCCCATGGCAGTGGAGCTCCCTCCCCAGAGAGATTCACTTATGTCTGGGCTTGAGCACCTTTAGGAGGTGGTGCAAAGGAGTTCTATTTACAAGGGCATTTGGCAGTGGGGGCTAGGGAGGGAGGGAGTTTTGGGGGTGGGATGGAGAGGGGTTGGGGTGTTATATGTTTATGTATTTTTGGTTTGTTTTATTACTGTTTGGCATTTTAATATTGTGTAATAAGCTGCTGTGAGCTGCCTTTGGCAGGAAGGGTGGGGTAATAAATTTGAATAAATAAATAAATTAGCCTGCAGCCACTCTCTGGGCTGCTACTTGACTGCCTCAAAGTCGTTGCCCTCCTTGGGTTTACTCCCAATTGCCCACTCCAGGCAAGTCCCACCTGGGGGCACTGCCACTTCTCACGGCCCTGCTGCTTTGATCTGTACAACAAGTCCCCAGTCAGCTTCAAGGGGCTCTTCAGCATTCCCCAAAGCTCCAAGCCAGCTGCCTGCTTCGGTGCTGCTCAGCCTCCATGTCAATACTTCCAGCAGCTCTCTCTCTCTCTCTCTCTCTCCTGGAGCCATCAGCTGCAACAGCCTGTGGCTCCTTCACCCACTGCAACTTTGTGGACACTGCACATTGTGGATGCTACTGACACTTCCGCCCTTTCTGCTGGCCTCACAGCTGAGTGGTAGCGGATTTAAATTCGCTGCCACCTCTTGGTCTCTTAAAGTATCCATACACATCAAGGGATTTGGAGCAGAGGTGGACACCTGCCCTGCTACAGAGATCTATTTGAGTATTAGTGTAACAAACAGAGGATTCTTTCTCTCCTTCTACCTACTTACGTAGAGCCTGCTATTTGAACCCATGGGATGGCTTCCCATCTTTTGACCTTCAGAGCTAAAATAAATGGTGTGTAGAACTTTGTGCCAGCCTTTGTTTCATGGTGAATTTCATCCTCTTATGAGCTTATATCATTCTGTAACAATAAAACTAAAAGTAAATATTCTGGAATGGAGGCTTGACTTGTGTCTGTTCTAAATGCATGACATTCAGTATTAGAAACCTGCATTGTGAACATTTTTTGAATGATAATATCTATAAAATATGTAACAGATCTGGTTTCCTGGCAGCTCAAAGCATTGTTTGGAGCAAACAAAATCCCCATAGTACTGCCTGTAATCCAAACAAGAATGCTTCTTCTCTTTGACTTTTTAAACAAACACACTTTGAGGAATCCAGAATCAGCCAACAGAGGTTTGGAATTGTGTCCATGCCATTCTGTACTGATTTAGCTGACTTTGTGGCCACACATAGCAGTGCCAGCTGGGAATGGGAACTCTCAGCTCTGCCACAGATGGAAAGTTTCAGGTTTATTCCAAACTATAGTCAGGCTGAACATTCAGTGCCTTATGGATTTTTCCTCATAACGCATGACTCTTTGCAAGGGAGTCTGGGCTGCTTTGTGCCAGTCTAGAACTGGAATTGGCAGCAACAGACGCTATCATTAATGTATCTATATGTTATAATGTGTACGTAGATGCCTGTTTTCCAAGCCAGAAGAAAAATCAAGGCTGTGGTGTGTGTAAATGTACACAGTTATCTTGTTTGCCAGTAGCGAGGATACAGCATTAACTGCTTGAGCGCTCAGATCAGATGGCCTCTTCTTGAGTTCCTGAAAACATGTTGCTCACACGGGGATTAATACTATCAGTGTGTCATCCAAGTCACTGAATCTCACCCTTGCTGCCCAAAGTCCAACCCCCTGCTTGGATGTAAGATGACTACAGCTACAATATCCCCAAGAGAAGACTGTCTGGCCTCTTTTTGAAAACCTCTAGCAATGGAGAGCCTACAATCTCCCTAGACAGCTTGTTCCATTGCCGCACAATTCTAACTGTTAGGAAGTTTTTTTCTGATATTTAACCGAAACCTACCTTCCTGTAACTTGAACTCATTGTATGTAGTCCTGCCCTCAGTAGCAATGAAGAATAGTTCCTTGCCATCTCATGATGGCAACCTTTTAGATATTTGAAGACTACTATCGTTTCCCCCTTTTGTTGATGCACCCAATGAGAGAGACAGACTTGTATTGGTGTAAAACTGGCCGCACTCTTTATTAAATCATCCAGTTGTAGGCAGGTGGGGAATTGCACCTTGCAATTTGGGACCAGTATGCCATTTAACTAACATGAACTTATTAACTCAGGTACTGCCTGGATGTGCCTTCCGTTGGCAGTATCCTACACAAAAAACTCATCCCCTCCTTCGATAGGGCAAGGCCGAAGGGGGGGTGGTGTCACAAACCCACTGTGGGTTTGAGTAAGAAGTGAAGCGTCTACCAGGTCCAGAAACAGCACATGTCCCTGCGGACCCTGGTTAAAACACCACTCCCAGGAGTGTGATCACAGTGCATGCTGTGCCCTGCATCACGCCGTGTATCATCTCCCCATCTCTTAATGAGATGACTCTTAGTACCTTAATAACCTCCCTATTAAACTTTTACTGGCATACTGGAACCCTGCCACTAAGGGGTGGTCAAACCTGAACCACCCCGACCCCCACCTCCTACCCATCCAATAAATTTTCAAGATGACCAGCCAGAGTTGATAGGTACATCTCGTTCCCTAGTTCCGATAAATGAACTCTATCCACTCTATACAATTCCGGCCTAGTGTGGACTATTCCTACATGGCAAATGTTTGAACCCCCTAAGCTTCTCAGCCATTTCCCGACCTCTTGGTTAACGTTTTTTCTAGTTATATCCACTCTGCCAGGTCTAATGGCCCTGTTCCAATTAATCCTGGGCACCCAATCTGTCCAGACTAAATGAACCCCGCTGAACCACTGCGAACAAATCTTCCTTTATATTTATGATTAAACTAACTCCCTGTCGGGCAAATCATTCTCCCCCAGGTGTATTACCAATATTCCTGGTGGTGACAGTTGTCCCAAACCTCGCAACATAGGGAGGAGCTGTTTCCAATGTAAACCACTCCTGCCCATCCATTTAATGTGTGCCTTCCTGCCCAAACATAACTGTGAACCCAATTTGGAGGCTGCAGCAGCTACTCCTGCCCATCGTACGAGGCTGTGGCTGATGATCCACACCTCCTCTCAAGCAGCCCTGCCGGCTCAGGGTCCTAGTGGAAATAAATGGGAAAATGTTAGTGATGATACGGTCAGATATATTTCTTGTATGCCTTCGACCCCCACCTTCCCACAGCTTGAATAGCAGACTCAGACAAACCTGCCACTGCTGCTGTCGTTGCTGCCGCAATACAAAAGGAATGCGATCCGAATTTGTGTGCTGGGAGGCCGATTTTTTTAACGCTGGCTGGAGTATTGCATTTACTTGATAAGTTGTGGCAACTGCACCCATCTGGTGAATAAATAATGCACCCGGGGAACTTGGACGGATTGCCATGTATGTCTGCATCTGCATTACAGGGCATATCCCCGGTGGTCCCCCTTGATAAAGTTCTACCCTTTGGCCATGCCCCCTCTGATCAGTCTTTGAATGGCAAAGCCGCAATATCACTCTGGGCAGCAATGCCGCCAGGTCTTCCAAACAAAAAGCTGTCCGGGACAAATTCCAGGCGGAATTACATACAACTTCGCTAACTCTAAAACCCCCAAAGTACATGATGGCATACACTGTTTGGAATAGTTGGATTTCGTAAGTATTATAGCAAACATCCACTAGGGCAGCAACCAAACAAATTAATATGGGCAATGTTATGGGGGCTCGCAGTTTACGAACTGCAGTCTGTTGACGTGCCCATGACTCCAGCATGTGTTTTAGATAAAAACCATTATCAGGAGGCGGAAACTCCTTCAGCCTGCTGACAAAATTGATGGCAGCGATTTTTCCTGCTATGGTTCCTACAGCCAACCCCCGCTTATGCAGATCTAACACAAATTGAAGAATTTCCGGTTCTTGTATGGGGAAACCTGTCCCCCACCCTTTATTTACCCTAAATCTTTGAAAATCCCAAAAGGCCATACCGTATACAGCCTGTGTTCGAGGGGCCAATGCCCCTTGGACGACGGTCTGCACCTTTACCTCCCAAGGTTCCAGATCTCGTGTGGTAAAAGATCTGGCTCTGCCTGAGCTTCCGGTGTCAGTTCCTGAAAACGGTCCATCTGGAATCGAGAAAGGGCATCTGCTATCCCATTGTTGATTCCAGGGACGTGCTGTGCAATGAAAAAGATGTTATCTTTCAGACATGCCAGCACTAGGGCTGATGTGGCAGAAGCTGTTACCGTGCCACGATTCCAGTCCGCCATTTCAGAATTGCCCACGCAACACCACGGCTTTTCTGCTGACATTCCGCTAATTCCGCTGGCATTCTGCAAATTCGAAAAATATCGGAAAAATTGTGGAATTGTCAGAAACCGTCAGAAAACCACTGTTCCGCTATTTTGTGGCACTGGCAGAATGGCAGAAGTAGCGAAAATGTCATGTTTCCACTATTTTGCCAAGCCTGTGGAAGTAGCAGAATGAAATTAGCAGAACTGTGGAAGTAGCAGAATGAAACTAGCGGAATGAAAGCCTCTGCCACGCCGTACCACTAATTGCAGAAATGCTGTTTCCGGTGGAAATAGCTACCGCTGCGACATTCCGCTACAGCCCTAGCCAGCATTAATTCCTGGATCAATGTCATAACCCTTGGGGGCCTTGAGGAGAGTGAGTTAACTACGTGGACAACAGCAAAGTTGTCACACCAGAAAACCACCATCCGGTTGGCAAATGACTTAGCCCACAAGAGTACTGCTACCACTATAGGGAATAATTCTAAAAAAGGTGAGATCCCTAGTGACACCCTTCTGATGCCATTCACTGGCCCATGGGGCAGCGCACCAATGTCCTCTAAAGTATAAGCCAAAACCCGCCCTTTCTGATGCATCTGATTGAACCTGTAGGTCCCTTCAGAAACTTACTCAGTTAAAACCTTCAAGAAATGTCATCCAAACCCTCAAGTCCTGGTGCATTTTGTTGGTTACTTGAATGTGGAAATGGGGGGGCAATTCCCCTTTTAATTTTTCGTATAACCGGGATAGAAATGTCCTCTCAAGAGCAACCACCCGGCAAGCAAAATTTAAATTCCCAATTAAGAACTGGAGGGCCTGGACTGTGATCTTGCGGGCTGCTAATCACTCATTGATCTTATTCCTAATACCTGCCAACTTTTCCACAGGTAATCTGGAGGACATGGTGTCAGTGTCCAATTCAATACCTAAATAGGTGAGTCTTGTCGTCGGCCCCTCTAATTCTTCAATTTTGATTGGGGTTGGACCCTTTTGGGTTATGTGACCGCGCTGGGGAGTTGGAGCCCCCCTTTGCAGCCCCTCCCCCCTGGACATAACCCCTCCCCCCCTTTTGCCCTGGTCTATAACAATTAATTGCCGGGTGTCCACCTCCACAGTTGGAGCATATATGCCGGTACCTGCAAATCTGCCAGTTGCATCGGCCCCTCTTATTAAATTCCCAGCAGGGGCCTGTGTTGCTCTGGGCATGCCCTTGATTATCACCTCAAAAGGAGTCATGTTCCCATGCCACCCCGCCCCGGACCACAGGATGGCCGCTGTCAGCCCTTGGGGCCTTTGTAACATCGACCATGCACTCTAACCATAAGTCAGGTGCATGTACAACCCATCAGAGCCTGGGTGTGGTAACCGCCCTGTGGCAGAATGCCTCATTGTAGCGCAACCATGTGCCCACCGGCCCTGTCCATATGCATGCCGAACAATGTCGGTGTATTTATGGAGCTTGAGCCCCCGGCTTGGGTCAGCCTGGAGTATGACCCCCATGTAAACTGAAAATGCCGATGTCCAATTTGCCCAATTCCGGTTGACTTTGGGACGTTTGAACTTCTCCTTCTCCTTCTCCTTTCCTTCTTCAGGTTCAGAAAGATCCACGATCGGATCGCTGAACAAAAGGGCATAGATATCAACGTATTCACCTTTTAAGATTTTTTCCTTCACCGCTGGCAATAAATGGGCTCCAAATGGCACTGCCATACTGGGTATGGCTCCACCTGGTGGTGGTGGTGGGCAAATACTCGCCTGTTCATTTATCCCAGTACCTGTTGCCACAGGTGTCTCCCCCCCCCTTTTCCAGTGTCCCCCACCCTTTTTATTCCCTTCACTACCCTTGTGTTACTGGTTTCCAATGATACTTGGTTCCTGCCCGGGCTGGGCCTTATACCCTGAAGCGTTCCTCCCAAAATGTTGGGTCTCTGAATCCCCCCTGCAGGACCCGCCCATATTTGGGCATACCCTGTCATCCCTTCGGATGGGGGAGGTGCCGGGGACAACCACACCCAACCTCCGTTTAGGCATACTAATTGCGGGGTCCCCCCTGGGGGTAATAATGCCCCCCTGTTGGCACAGTACCTCCTAGTGTCTCGCTTCCCTGTCCTTGGCTGGCTGGTGCTAACGTACCCCCATGCACAGGTAACATACTAGGTATGCCCCTGCTCACGTCTGCACCCCCTATTGTGTCCTGTTCACCTTGGACATTCATTGAATACATCCTCTTGGGTTCTGGGGCTACTCCGCCAGCTCCTGCTGTCCTTCTTCTCCCCTCTCTGTGCAGCTCTTCCTCTATGGCACAGATCCTTCTCCAGATATCTTCGTCCCCTCCTTGTTCCCGGGTTTCTGTACCCTCTACCCACCTTCCAGTTTCTGGGGGTGACCTGTCATCCTGCAATAACCTGGACAAGAGAGGGGGAACAGACACCTCACTTGGGGAACCTTGTACAGGCCCTGGAGCCTGATGCACGATTGGCTGCAATGCCAAACCTTGCTCCTGAAAATGGGCTAGACCCAGGACCCCGTAGGTGTCCACCCCCCTGGCGGCTGTGCCAGGGTAATGCCTTGTGCTACTGCCCCACCAGGATAACCCAGATGGAACAAGGGCACCATGGTTCCCAGGGGCCTTGATGTCGCAGGCTGTTCAACCACTCCCAACCCATGGGGGGCCTGAATGCCCTGGGTTTCCCTCTGGGCAGCTCCTTTGGAGCTCTCATGCTCCCCTTCCTGGCCCACTGTACCTCTGACCCTGCTGGGGACTGCCTATGTAGTCCCCGTCTCTATATCAGGCTGGTGACCCCGCTGCCCTCTTCTCTTTCCTTCCAGGTGTGAGGAAAACTTCCCCCCCATCACCCCCTCTGGTGTCACTGCTTATCTCTCCACCGGAGGCTGGGTCTGAGAGCCCTGTTGCCCCATTTCCCCTCGTTAGGAATTCCCCCATCAGGAGTGGGGCCCGAGCCCTCAACAGTGGATAAAGACAGAGCCATTCGGTTTGACTGCATTTGGTTTGGCCGTTCGGTTTGGCCGTTTGGTTAGTTTGCCAAGTTCGGGTTCGGCTGTTCGATTCGGTCATCCGAACAGGCCGTTCGGTTAGGCCGTTCGGCTGTTTGGTTCGGCCGTGCAGATGTTCGGTTCAACCGTTCGGGAAATTTTGTTATGGGTGTTCTTTTGTTTTTTATATGGTTTTTTATTGGGTTTTATATGGTTTTCTTTTGTTTTTTATTGGGTTTTTTTGTTTTTATATGGGTCTTTTTAAAAAAATCTAATATTATATGTATCTATCTACACTAAATCTAAATGCTATTAACTATTCTAAATGCTATGAACTAAATGGATTATCTAATAAGTACACAGGCCTATTCCTACAAACACTAAAACTAAATCACTAACGCTATCTCTATCGCTAAGCTAACTCCTACAACTCTCTACATCTATCTATCTATCTATCTATCTATCTATCTATCTATCTATCTATCTATCTATCTATCTATCTATCTATCTATCCCCCCCGATCCCATATCCATAACCATATCCATACATATGTATGGAGATATATATATATGGATATATATATCCATATATATGGATATATATATATGGATATATATGGATATATATACATCCCATATATATGGGATGGGGAGGAATCACAAACAGAAGAGGAGTCTGTAGTGAACTGAATACATACATACTCAATGAGTCTGTACAGTGAAATGCATAACACAAGGTTTCAGTTTTTAAGTTTCATTTCAGTACAAAACTGAAATGAAACTTAAAGCAATCTAAAAATCCTACTCAACGCCTGCTGTTCAGGAACAGTGACTAGCTCAGAAGGTGTTGGGAAGGGGGGAGGCAGATAATTAGTTTCGTTTCTTGCAAGCCTCTCCACCCCTGGTGCCTGGAAGTCTGCTCCTCAGTGACCGACACCTCCCTGTCATGTTTGACCTTCCAGTGAACCTTTTTTTGCCACCTGAACTCACCCGAACATGATCCGAACTGACCGAACTGTTCGGCCATTTCGCCATTCGGTGTTCGGTTCGTTTGGTATGTTCGCATTCAGGTTCATGTTCGTGTTCGGTCGTCCAAACAAGCCAAGTTCAGGCCGAACTCCGAACTTCCGAACCGTGTTTGCCCATCCCTACTGACCAGCCCCCGCACCACCTGGAACAGCTCTGCTGGATGGGATTTAGCAGATGCTATGAGGGCAGCAAAGAACTCCCTCTTTGCTATCCCCATAGCCTCAACATAGGCTCGCAAACTAGCTGTATGTCGCAATCTGTCAGTTTGAGTATGAGATTGATGCCACCATCACTCGAACCATCACCCTTCTTGCTTCAGGACCCACAGTCCCTCAGAGAACCAAGGAGGCCTGCGGGGCAACCGCATGGGCAAAGGACATCTAGGAGCCGTTTGATCAATGGTCTCCATCAGCAAGATATTCCATAACTTGATGAGGTCATCGATGAGACAGTCATCAAGGTCAGAGGGTAATTCCCCCAGAGCTCCGAGAAACTGCACTGTGTCCATCAGCCTCTGAGGGCGGACCATCCTAATAGGTCCCACACCCTGCCAGGGGCAGACATGCTCTAGAAGGGAGGTCTGTAGGAGGTAATGATCCATCCATGACAAGGGCTCAGTTGATATCTCCCCCATTAACAGAACACCTGCCTCAAGGCCAGTGCAGAACATGAGGTCCAAGGTATGTCGCCCAAGATGTGTCAGGCCGGTGACCCTCTGGGACAGGCCCATGGTTGCCATGGCAGCTATGAACTCATGCTTGGCTCCCCTGAGCACAGCGTCAGTGTGAATGTTGAGGTCGCCCAAGACTATCATTCTGGAGGACCGAAGCACCACCTCCAACACTGCCTCTGCCAGAGCCTGTAGGGAGGCTGCTGTACTGGTGGGTGCATGGTAAACCAGCAGTACACCCCCAACTGTCCCCTGCTAAATCAAACACAAGATGGAGGAATCCAATGCCTACCATGGTCCGCACTGGATACCTCCTCACAGACGACCCCTCTTTAAAAATCATAGCTACACCCCCCACCCCCCGTCCCTCCAACCACAGCTGTTTCAGCATGGAATACCCGGCTGGAACAAGATCAGCCAAGATAGGCCCTGATTCATTGTCCAGCCAGGTTTCCAGATTCAAATTAAATGTATTAAACGTGGCCGTAGAACATTGTTGACATAGACAACACATAAAATGGACATACAACCAAACCAAATTACACCTCCAACATTACATAATGACTTAAATCCCCCCAAAAAGGAAATAACTGGAAATAACTCCCCGACCCATCTACCAATACCAGTATAAAATAAGTATTAAAATGGTTATTTGACCAGACCACTATTGGAGCTATTGGACAGAAGCTTAGATTGCAAAAACCTTTCCCTCAGCCCAAAGGTTTGCACTAAAAAACACATAATACTGGTGGTCACCTCCAGCTGAGCATCACTTAGTGCTAGATGCATAAGAAATGTTTCAGTGGCCCCAGGGAATTTATCGATAAACAGTTGCAAAAATTTTGCACAGGGGGTGTCATAGAGCCTACATTCAAATAATACATGCTGCACTGATTCAGTGGCTAAAGAGTAGGGGCGGGAAAACCGGTAAATCCGGTATCCGATAATGCCGGTACCGGGCGTACCGGCATTATCGGATTCGACCCGGTAATCCGGTCCGGGTACCGGATTCCGGGTACCGGATTTTNGTATCCGATAATGCCGGTACCGGGCGTACCGGCATTATCGGATTCGACCCGGTAAATCCGGTCCGGGTACCGGATTCCGGGTACCGGATTTTTTTACATTGCAGCCATTTAAAAATGGCTGCAATGTAAAAAACTTAAAGCCCCACCAAAAAAGTTTAAAAAAACAAACCCTCCCCGAGTCCAGGCTGCGCGGGTGGAAGGGGGGACACCCCCCACCCACCCTGCCCAGCCTGGAGTCTTTTTTTAAACAAAAATCCAGGCTGGGCAGGGTGGGTGGGGGGTGTCCCCCCTTCCACCTGTGCAGCCTGGGAGTGGGAGGGGGAAGTAAATTCATTTATTTCATTGATTTCAATGGGGACACAGCGCCCCATTGAAATCAATGAAATAAATCCGGTACTGGTATACCGGATTTAATCCGGGAATCTGTTTTTTACAGAACCGGTAACCGGTAAATCCGGTAGCCGGTAATGGGCCCGAGGTCCCACCTCTACTAAAGAGTCAAAAGGTCATAACCTAGCCCCATAAGGAACCCCCTGAAATCGCCCTGACAGCACATTAGTCGGTAAAGCATTAAGTCTAGCACTCAGGAACAAATATTTTTCCCTGAAAGTGGCAGCAGTTGTCAAGTAGTGCTCCATCCTGCCCATCTGCGGGGCAACCAATCTATATCCCGCCAAATGCGGTGATTTCGCGACAGCCGCCAATTCCTCTTGATATGTAATGTCCCTAGATCGGGCCAAGATCTCCCCCCTCGCGGCCCGATAATCCCTAATCTTCAGATAGGCCTCTGAAAGTCCCAAACGAGCTAAGTGTTTGAGAACGGCCTGATGCCAAGAGTTGACAAAAGAGTCCTGGAGCACCAGGCAAGCCAGTCCACCCTGATGGGCCATGCTCTTTTTTAGCCAAAACAGCAGCGCTCATTCCCAGGCCATAGCCGTCCACTCACATACCTCAACCTCTAGCCGTATGGCAGCTGCAGGAGACCCATTCGGAAATCTAGTCAACCACCAAAGAAAATTTGTCTGGACCCCATCCAGTTTTCTGCCTGACATAGGTCCCAGGTTTCCATGATACACGCGAGATCGGCTGCACAGTCCAGTATTACCTCCTGGGCCATTGTTGCCTTATTCGTCACTGACCTCGCGTTCAACAGCACCAAAACCAGGCTGTGGGTTCCCTGACCATGCTCCACTTGCTCATCCACTAGGGAAGGGACCAGCGGGACGTGCACTAAGCACCTGTCCCACCTTAGCACCCTCACTTCCCGCCCCCTGAGACCATATCTCCCCTGTCCCGTCATGACCTCAATAGCCACGCCCCCTCCAGTTGCCCCCCCAGCCCCCACTCCCTGGCTGTCCTACCTAGGCTGCGAGGGAGATCCCATTCCCCACTTCCCACATCCCCCCCACTCTCCCTGGGACTCCCTCTCTCACCGGGAGTCCCGCCTCCCCCAATCATACCTATGCCCCCCTCTCATGGGGAAGCTCCACCCTGCAACCCCTAGGGTCACCCCCTTCCTCTCACCAAGCGGAGTGGTCCTATTCCCCCCACCTCATTCCCTTTGCCCTTCCCCTTCACAATAAACATTCCCCATCCCACCCAAACCCCTTTACAGCACAAATATTTGTACCGCCTGCCCCTGATATATTTAAAATAGAGTTCTCCTCTACACAGAACCATAACGTTCAGGGAAAATACTGAATTAAAAGGAGGTACCCTTCCCACACCCACTTATAAAAACCAACACACACCCCAAATACAATACAACTACACTAGACCCAACAGCAGAATCGGCTCAGGCTCCCCAGGTCTCCATAAGGGCCACACCCTTTAGCTCACAGCCCTTAGGTGCGCAGCCTATGGCATGCACCTTCAGTGGCACTGGGTCTCTGGCAGCTTTTCAATCTCCCTGCAGGTAACACTCAAAACAGGGAGGGACTTCTGGCCCTGCCCTCCTCCTTGTGGAATGGGAGGAGGGCTATCAGATATTTCAAGGGGGCCAGGCAAACAAGCCCCACAGTCCCAAGGCAGTCAAGGGAAGGTGGGGTACAACAAACCCAAGGGTACCCCTACCTCCACACGCTGCTGGGTTCACATAATATCATTATGGAATGATATTTTTACCATCGCCATCAACATGGTTGCTCCCAGGCATCCACTTTATCCACATGAGGTCATGTAGTGAAGCCCCTTTGCTGTATGTTGTCATCTCTGGGGGGGGAAATGTGAATTGTTACTCCTTTTAGTGTGTGTTCAAGGAGCATTTTTATTGTAATAAAATCAGTGTCAAGCCAATGTTAACTTTACATTGGTTGTCTTTGTTCCAGGTGAGCAAAGTCAGGATGGGAGAAAAGATGGAAAGCTGTAATGAGTGCTCATATAAACATGAACTGACCACTTCAGTGTGCTTAAGGTACAGATAGTGATTGACGTATAAATCCCTATATTAAAGACCACCTCCTCCTTTATGTGCCATCACAATCCTAAAGGGCAGCAGAGAAAGGTCGCTTGCAAATTCCATCAGTGTGCCAACTTGAGTCCATACAACAAGGGCATGAAACTGGGACTCCTTTCTCCTGACAGTTTGCCAGAGCCTGGACCTGAGCACTTTTATTTGGCTTGGCATTTAATGGGCAGAGATAGGGGTGGGGGTGTTAGGAGATTTTTATCTTCTTACATTGTAATATATTTTATTAATTTTATTTTACACTTATTTTTATATGTTTTTACGTATTTCTATCCACCCTGAGGCTTCAGGCTAGGGCAGGATATAAAATGAAATAAGTAAACAAAGAGCAAGACCTCTGCCCCTCCCACTCCTCCTACTAAGGAATTTAAAATCCAAGGAAGGTGGGAGCTGGCAGTCTTCATCCTGATACTAGGCAAGGAGCATTTGGCTCCACTGATGGGACATAGTCCTCACTTTCTGAAGGCAGTGTCTCTGTTTTTCCAGTACCTAACTTGTTCTTGACGGCAACCCCTCTTGACACTGCAGTCCCACAGAAGTTGTCCATCCTACAGCTGGAGTCCCAAGCACTAATGGGCTGGTGGCTGGAAAGTTGCCGGAGGAAGTCTCTGCTGCAAGAACGACTTAGGGCTCTTTCTCACGTTACGTTATTTTGTGGGGGTTTCATTCTCTCACATCTTCTCAGTATGTCGGAATGCACTGTTCTGCATATTACATTTCTGCAATATTAAATAAATAAATAAATTGAGCATTCGAAGGCATGAAAGCATCCACGTCTGAAACATGTGCATAATGGCACATGTGGAGATTAACGCTAATTAATAAATGCAGGGGATTCCATGGATCAGTAATCCAGGTACCCTTCTACCATAGATAGATAGATAGATAGATAGATAGATAGATAGATAGATAGATAGATAGATAAACTTTAATGTTTAGATAGTGCCATAACATAACATAACATAACATAACATAACATAACATAACATAACATAACATAACATAACATAGAGAGGAACCAGGGAGTGTGATGGGTTTGGCTGCAGTGAGTTACCAGCAGTGAGTTACCAACAGCAGCATCTGGGTGTGTGGGGTTAGCTGCTTCCCCTTAGTGCAGCTGAAGTGTTCCGGAGTGCACAGTTGCCTCATGGAAGGGACTCTAGTGGACTTCCGGTCTTCTCCCCTTAAAGCCCGGCGGTCTACGGCAGCGCCGTGTGCGCACACCGTGCGCCGCGTGCCTACGGACTGCATGCGAAAGGGTCTTCGGCACAGGCTGGGGCAGGGGCTTAGAGCCTGTAATTGTTTGTAGGTGGGCTTGTTGTCTATCCTAGTCTAGTGACACTATGACGCGCAAGCGGTGGTGTCAGAGCCCTCCTGTAGCTTCAGGCTCACTAGTTCAAGTGTCTCAATTGAAACAATTAAAGATGGATGCATTTTTGGCATCCTCAACTACTAGACCCGTTTCTGATGATATGATATCTCCACCTCAAGCCTCGGTATTTAGCCAGGATCTGTCGCAGTCCAGCTCTTTTTTGACCTCACTGGGCAGTGGAGCCCACTTATCTCCAGTGCATGGAGCACAGGACGCTGAAAACTTGGGGGCTTCCATCCGGATTGATACCTCCATGATGCAACTGTTGAGTAACCAGTGCTTTATGGTGGTGGGCTTAATTAAGAAGTTGCTCTCCCAGGTAGACAAGATTATAGTCCTGCTTGGGATGCAAAAGACTGCTTTGGACCAGTTTGGGTCAAGTTTGCTGGATCTTAAAGTAGAAAGGATTGGTTGCGAAGTTCAGCAACTTTTGGGTATACAACAGGCTGCTCAAAAACCATCTCAGGCAGAAATTGATAATCACTCTAGTATAGCCAGATGTAAAAAGGGGAGATGAAACCCCTTATCGGCGTGAGCATCGTAATGTACCAACTAAATATATTTTAGATGGTTTAGCTTTAACCTTCTGCATCCATGCGTTACCAAATGGTTTATTTCCTAGGTGGCACACGAAACATGCTATATGCCGCCATTTGTCTTCAATACTTCGCAGGGAAATTCCTTGGGGGCAGATTCGGTCATATCAAATTTTACCTGCCCCAAGGAATGTGCAAAAATTAGTTATAACATTTAGGTCTTGTGAATTGATTGAGAACATTCATTCCCAGGCGTATTTGTTTTATACATGGGGTGTTCTACTGGGGATGTGTGTTTAAGTTCGGGGAAACCAATGTCATTGGAAACACATGTGGATCGGGGATCAGAGGGAGTGGGGGCCTCACAGACCCAGGCCCGTCCCCCACAAGTTTCAGCCCAGGATGAGAGATCAGATTCACGAGCCCCCATCCAGGATCGCCTTCTAAATTTGGCAATGTCTCCTAGAGCTCCCCAAATATTTGGAAACCCACAGGAAGATAGGGCAGTAGGACATGGGGACGTATTAGATCAGGAACTTCCAGCTGAAACTGATATGATGGATATTAGCTATTCCTACCTTGTCCCCTCTTGGTGAGATTTTGTTTCCAGTAGACATAACGAAGAGTAAGGAATCGGATCAAGGTCCTGTTGTTGCGGAGATAACCCCTCTAGCACAATCTGCTGTTCCTCTGAGATTGTCTAAGGTTGATCCAAATGTTGAACTAGCAAAATGAGAAATTGTGTCATGATAGGACTCTAGATATCTGTGTCTGGAATACAGCAGGGTGGAATCGCCATCTTCAATCAAATGACTTTTTACCCTTTTTGATACAATATCATATAATATGCCTCCAGGAAACATGGACAGTGGTCCTTTTGGACTTGCCAAATTATATATCCTTTACCCTAGAGGCTATCCCATCACAGAGGGGGGGTTGCCCGAGTGGAGGCTTGGCTTGCCTAATAGCAGCTGAGTGGGCAAAAGGTTCAGAGTGCATTATGTCTCTTCCACCTATAGCCTTGGCTATTTCTGTTAGGGTAGGCCAGGATGTATTTGTCATAGTAAATGGATACTTTCCCCCATATAACTCTCCCTCTTATGAGGATAAGGCCTGGCTTAGACTACAGAAGGCAGTAGAAGAATTACAAGATAAACTGCCTAAAGCAAAATTCATCCTAGTGGGTGATTACAATGCTAGAATAGGCCCAAATGATGACTCCCTGAGGGAGCATGGTATTTTTTTTTTGTTTCCCCAGGAAGCACAGGCCTGAGAGATCGATCCTTGAAAGATCTTAGGATCAATACCCCAGGCCTTAGATATGCAGCAATGATAAGGGATTTTGCTGGTTATTCTAAATGGGTCAGGTTTTTCTGACCAGGATGGAGAGTTTACTCACTTGGGACCTCATGGAGCTTCAGTTATAGATTTAGTAGCGGTATCTGAGAATATCCTACCAAGGGTAAATGATTTTAAGGTAGATTATAATAATACAAGTGATCATCACCCCATAACTCTTAAACTGGAGCTTTTGGGTGGCGTTCCTTCCTTTCTGGAAGTAGATGATACCTCCTGTTTGGAATTTTTCCCTGCACGGAAGTGGGATACCTACCAGGCTTTTTTGTTCCAGACTATTAGGAAAAATCAGGAACTATTAGCATTACAGGGTCAGGTCCTAGGGGATCCGATTAAGGATGGAGTAATAGAGGCATATGATAGGTTAATGTGCTATCTTAAGGAACATATATATAGCTCAACGGCCCAAAGGAGAACTACGAGAACACAGTATAATGATAAACCCTAGTTCAATATGGAGTGCAGACGAGCAAAATGCACTCTGGCTAGTTTATATTGGATTTATCATAAAAATCATACCAGGGATTCGTTACAGATCTTTCATGAGAACAAGAAAGCCTATAGTCAGGGCCCCATGAGAAACGCGCTGCCGCAATTCGCGGTTTTTGCGCAGAATCCTGCCTTAGGCAGAATTAGCGCAGAAACCAGGGAAATCCCCGTGGATTTCCCTTTCACTGCCGGTGAATCAGGGGCTTGCTTTGACTCACCGGCAGTGAACAATAGAGCAAGCCCCTGATTGGCTCACTGGTAGTAAGCCCCTGATTGGCTCACCGGTGAGCCAATCAG
>QEPC01006843.1:1103544-1126621 GCA_003113815.1 Sphenodon punctatus
CCATGTGTTGGGGGGGTTAGGAGCTGTGCCCTTTGTTTTACCATGTGTTGCGGGGGGGTTTAGGAGCTGTGCCCTCTGCTTTACCATGTGTTTCTTTTGGGCGGGGGGGTTAGGAGCTGTGCCCTCTGCTTTGCCATGTGTTTGGGGGGGGGGGATTGCCTGATATTTGAAATACCCATACACAGAAAAAATTATAAGGAGATTTTTTTATTAATTGGTACAAGGAAATGGATCGCCAATTTTGCTAGACTTGTTTTGTAACTTTATTGGGTCACAGAATTTTCAATTTGGGGTCGCAGAATTTTCAATTTGGGGTTGCAGAATTTTCAATTTGGGGTCGCAGAATTTTGGAAAAAAAATTGCAGAAGAATCGGGGCCCTGCCTATAGTAAATTGATTAGAGCAAAGAAAGTGCATTATTGGACAGAAGGATGGAATAAGATGCTAGAAGCAGCAGAGAAAAGGGACTCTGGGAAATTCTGGAAATGTATTAATGGTTCTGTTTTCCAGACACCATCTCAATCCTTATATCCTGTTCCCTCACATACATGGGAACAGTATTTCAGTGAATCCTTTTTTAATCCTGCTGCCCAAGAGTGCTCTCTTGATGAAGCCTTAGCACTTGCTGCAGAGCGGCCCCCATTGACTAGCGAGGAATTGATATTTCATATTGGTTCCTTTAAATGCAACAAAGCCCCCTGGCTCAACAGTGTCCAGACTGAATGCATTCAGAACCACCTTGATTGGTGGGTTCCAATGCTTACAGCCCTATTTACCGCTATAAACACAAAGGGCATTTTGCCAGCAGCTTCGGGTACAGCAATAGTGATTCCAATTTATAAAAAAGGGTCCCGAGCTAAACCATCTAATTATAGGCCAATAAGCCTATTAAGCATAGTTGGCAAGTTGTACGCAAAAGTGCTACTAATAAGACTAACTTCCTGGATCAAAGAGGAAGCCATATTATATCCCGAGCAAGCTGGTTTCCAGCATTCGCACTCTACATCTGAACACTGTCTTATGTTGCTCCATATGATAGAGAAATATAGGTCAAAAAACCATCGCTTTTTTGTGGTTTTTCTTGACTTGCGTGAAGCCTTTGATACGATTAACTGGCAGTTGCTCTGGGACAAACCCAGGGATACCACATTAGATCGAAGACTTTTTTTGTTAATTCAAAAATCACATCAGAAAACCACCTTGAAAATTCGGGTGGATAGGGAAGATCATTTATCTGGCTTGGTAAATACAAACGTGGGGGTTAGGCAGGGTTGTGTCCTTGCCCCCACTTTGTTTAATTTATTTATTAATGATTTGATACCAAAGATGGCAAATCCCTTATTCCACCCTCCTAAACTGGCAGCCAGAGCAGTGGGATGCTTATTGTTTGCCGATGACCTAGCCCTGGTGTCCCAAACCAGGGTTGGGCTTAACAGACAACTCAAGGAATTTGCTGCCTATTGTCAGGTTAATAACTTAGAAATTAATTATGGAAAATCAAAGGTGGTGGTGTTTTCAAATTCTAGGAAGTTTCATCGCTGGGATATTGAGGGGAAGGAAATCCAGCAGGTTTCCACCTGGAGTTGTTATTTCCCCATTGGAGTGGGGTAAATGCAGCTGGGGCACTGGCATTACAGGGGGGCTGCGTTTTCCCCAGGGTTATGAAGGTGAAAAATGTGCCTGTGGCACTAGGATAATGGGTTGGGCTCTGCCCTGGCTAATGTAGGGGGAAATGTGCTGTGACCATGACATAATGGGGGTGTCCTGGGTTATTTATTTATTTATTTTTTATTTTCCAAATTTATACCTCTCCCCTCCTGAAAACAGCTCGGGGCGGCTTCCAACAATAATAAAATATATATAAAAACAAATATAAAAACAATTTTAAAACTCAAAAATACAATTTAAGTATTTAAACCTGGCTATTTCCGGGTGGGGGAGGGGACAAGCCAGCTCTCACAACCGGCTTCTGCATTCACCCCCACCCCCCAGACACTCACAAAGTTCTTTTTCTTTTGTCCCCGCAGGTCCAGCACGGTGAGCGGCGGCGGCAGAGCAACCCCCTCCTCGCCGACAGAGATGACAGTGGCGCTCAGCAGAGGGAGGCAGGTAGGTGGATATGAGAGGGGAATGTGGCTGGGGCACTGGCATTGTGGATGGTGGTGGTTCTGCCTCAAGGTTATGGTTATGGGGGGTGTAATGTGCCTCTGGGGTGGGGTGGGGGTGCTGGTGGAGCTCTTCCCTGGCTTATGCAGGAGAAAATATGTCTGGGGCAGAGGCATAATGGAGGTTTCCAGGATTAGGGGGGTGCTAAATGTGGCTGGGCTACCGGCATGACAGGGGGGTGTCCCTGCCCAAGGGCTGTGAGAGAGGCATTTACAGCACTTTTATTCAAATTTTATTTACAACTTTTTATTATTTTATTATTTACAACATGTAGAGCATTTTATTTACATTTTATTTAAAACATTTTATTTACATTTTTCTTAACATTTTATTTACAACCTTTACATTTCTGTTTTTGGTTTTTACTGTATAGAAATGTTAAAGTGTTAAAGAACATGTCTGCTCAAATGAGAGAGGAAGGATATAACCAAACTGCAGAGTAGCTGAGATCCAAGGCTAAGTGTCTACGTGACATAATTAAAAGTCAGGTAACCAGAGAAGAAACTGGGACTATGAGTCAGTATTAGATGAATTTCTGTCTATCCAGAGAGGGGTGATGTGTTCCAAGGTATGTGCTTTAGGAGTTATCAGGAGAGGGGCTGGCCAAGAGGAAGATGAGAATGATGACGAAGACGAAATCCAGGAAACTGTGTCCATAACATCAGGATCTACTATTACCGAAGGGGACAAGGAAGTCATTTTGAACATGGAGATAATGAACCACACTATCCTCATGCGGAGCGGTGATGATGATAACAGTTGATATGGAACCATAGAGACCACCCTGCCAGATGAACCCCCTCCCTCAATCCCTGGTAGAAGTGATTATAAAGATGGCATTGAGAAACAGTAGATGTACACCTGATATGAACATAATGGCAAGCTGTGAGTATTTGCTTTAGAAAGGTTTGCTTGGAGCATGTCCTGAATGTGGAATTGGGGGTTTAATAACACCATCATGTGCGATGGAAAAGGAGACCCAAAACCCCAAGCCTGAAACTCATACTGAGAAAGAGACAAGAGTTAGGCTGCTTGCACACATTAAGGAAGGGGCACCAGGTGAGGACTAATACGAGTTTAACTCACAAAATCCCCAATCATGGTCATTGGGGTTTTAGCGTTATTTTTTCCCTTCCCTCATTAAATTCAATAATGCAAGACAGGGCTCAAAATCCAATAGTCGATTTCCTCTTGATGATGAGTCTAAGGGGATGAGTATGGAGCTAGGGAAAGCCTGACAGAAGAGGTAGGTTTTCAGGAGGGATTTGAACAGAATGACTGTATCCCGGGAGGGAGTTCCGGGCATGGGGAGCAGCAAGGGAGAAGGGGCAAATAGATTTTGAGCAGCAAAGGAGTCACAGGAAGGCAAGGGTGGGGTCAGAATAGGAGTGAAGCTCTCAGATGGGAATGTGGCAGAAAACAAGTGCAGAGAGATGTGGGGAGAAAAGCCATGTAGAGCCTTGAAGGCAAAGACAAGGAGGTTGTGCTGAATCATTCAGGCAGAGGGAGCCAGTATAGGGCAGAGAGGAGGGGCTGAACATGGTGAAAGCGACGGGCAAGATGGATGATTTTGGCCAAGGAGTGTTGAATGGAGATGAGAGGCATGAGATCAGAGGAGGCCAGGAAGGAGAAAGTTACAGTAGTCAAGGTAAGAGATGACTAGAGCATGGACTAGAGTTTTGGCAGTGGAAGCAGTAAGAAAAGTTTGGATTTTTGCAATAGTATATTGAGCAAAGTGACTGGACCTTGGCAAACAGCCTGGAGGGAGGAAGGAAAGGGAATTGTCAAAGATGAATCCCGTATGTCCCTCACCATCACCTAAGGATGGTGACACCCTCAATGGAAATAATTGAGAGGGAAGAGGGAGGGGAACGTTTTGGGAGAAAGATGAGGAGTAACATGGAAAAGGCTGTTTGAATGCTGGCTAGTGGAGATCTATAGGCACCACTGCCCAGGAATGAAGGAAACTTGGCTACCATGCTCTTTGCCTGTTTTGCTCACCTCTCATTGGGCTCGATCCCATACCCTGTGCGCTGCGTGCAACCCACATGTGCATCTTGCGTGCACCCATGCAGGCAGGACTATGACCCATGTGCAAGTCCCATGTGCAAGAGTTTGGGATTGAGCCCACCAACTTTTAATGGTGGATAATTGTTCACAAATGGAATTCAAAATTGTATGCTCACACATGTTTTAAAAAATCTGTATAATATGCACAACTAAATACATTTTGAAAAAAACTATCTTTGTAGAGTTATTGAGTCCTAACCCCTGTACTGGAATTCATTTCATCATGTTTTCTGTTACTAACATGATGCTTCAGAAATCTCACCGTTGTCTTCCCTTTAAAGTAAAGATTGGGTTCTTTCTACATACTCATAGTCAGTTTACCAAAAATAATAATAATAATTTTTAAAAAAAACGAGCAAAATTTTTACATAGTGATGTATTTTAAAATATACTCACTGTCCAGAAGCTTAACGTATAAGTTATTCAAATAAAGCTTTGACATAAGCCTTTTAATTAAAATTAATATGTTAGCAGAAATAAGCAAGGAAATCAATACCTTGTTGTAAAAATATTCCCAATTTTTAAGGCAAATAAACATTAAGCTGTTTGTATTTTACAAATTGAATTTATTGAGGTATTAACAAGCAGAGTGATTTATTTTTTCCTCAAAATTTCACAAAATAACTTTAGCCTAATTGCCAAGTTGGAGATATTATTTATATTTATTTATTTTATTACATTTATATGCTGCCCCCTCATGCCTACGGCATCTCGGGGTGGCTTCCAACATGAAATAAAAGATATGTGATAGATTACAATGAAATTTGATGGACTGGTACATGTTTATTTTTTTCCGTGATTCAATGCTCATAATTCCTGTTGTTGTCAGTGTTTCTAGACTGATCACACAGTTCTTTTGAAATTCAAACTACAGTAACCTTGTACACAGAACAAAATGCAAAATCTACCTTTCTGCTCTAGTCTTCCCATAAACTGATGTTGCAAAACTACCATATTTTATATATACACAAAATCCTTACTAGTATTTTAGGTAGGAATTTAGGATCACCCCTTGCCTGGCACTCAGCCGAGCGGCCATAGACAAGCATGGCCTCCCAATGCTTCCCACCTCCCCAGCTGAGCATCTACCACCACTCCTCAGGAGTGGTTCCACTGCAGGGGTAGCTGGGCAGACAGTGAGGCAGGCACAGAGAGACTGACTGAGTCCACTGCCTTACTGGTGGGAGGGGAGGGGAGGGAAGGGGAGGGGGGTGAGCTTAGTCAGCCTGGCCTCCAGGGCTTGTTGCTTCTTGCTGCCGGTGCTGTCTGTGCCTTGTGCATGCAAGCAGTGCGACTGGTCCAGAGGTGCTACTATCAAATGCACAAGACACCCAAAATGCAGCTAGCCTATTAAGCACATTATGCCATGAAAAGATATATATACATCTTACTTTCCAAGTCTCTCTCTCTCTCTCTCTTTCCAGTTCAGTTGTGCCTCCATAATCAATTTATGCTGCCCCCACCTCATAACCAGTTCGTTTGCACCCCCGCCCCCCATATAATCAATTCACGCTGCCCCCCCCCACCCATAACCAGTTCATTTGCGCCCATGGGGCAGTGTGAATTTATTATATGGGGGATGCAAATGAACTGGTTATGGGGTAGGGGTTTAAAGACAGTATTCCTGTTAACAATAACTTCATTAAGAAGAGTTAGTGAAATAGCAGCCATATAATCTCAGAACCTTATTTGCAGATTTTCCAAGATAGAATAGCTATTGCTTTACAGCCTAAATTCCTACCTAGGATAGTATAAGTAAGACAGTTGTGAGAATGTGGCCCTTTATACACAGGCCTCTCCCAGTCATGAACATGCAGATTTCCACAATTACTAGAATTGCATCCAGATATAAGTTTCCCAGTTGCGCTAGTAGGCCATCAAATTTGATCCACATATAAGGGAGACGTTTGTGGGGAGATATAAACATTAACTATCAGGTGGACTAAAGACTCTAAAATTTTCCATTCCAGGACCAAACAATATTTTAAATTAGTTGGCACTGATTTCCAAACCCCTGGGCATTGTATGGAAACCAGAGTAAGTAGTCCACCTGCTGGCCGCCCCCTCTTTTTCCCTTTCACAACTCGAAGTGCAAAGATTTGGTATCCCTCAAAGTCAAGTGATTTTATTTCTTCTCTAAAAGCCGTGTCTCTTGGAAGCACAAGATGAAATAATTATTCACAAAGTCAATTGATTTCTTATCAAAGAGCCTACTCTTAAGCCCTTCTATGTTCCATGAAAGCAAGTGGTCCCTTTCTTGTCATGTCAGTTTGCTCATAGTCTTAAAGGGAGGGGGAATTACCCTTTCCTTCTTTTCCCAGGAGCTTTCTAACAGAGGCATTCCTGAAATGACTCCTCTACCAATTGAAGTGGATGCATCTTTATCTGAAAAGCCTGTTACATCCTTGGTCTCCCAGATAAAATCCTGATGATCCCTTAAATGGACTTCAGGGGAACCTAGAGCTATCTCACAAATTGGGCTCTCCATTGTATTCTTTGTTTCCTGCAATAATTGCTTCCTAGGTGGCCCAGTTTGGGGGATACCGTCTGTGCATATAATGGCTCTTGCCAAGGCATTCTCTACCCTTTGCACAAAGGATCCTGTGGCCTTCAGCCTCCTGTGAGCCTCCCAGATTTTAGTTACTGTTTCATTACTGGTAAATGTTACCTCCCAGCGGTAAAAAGCTCTCTTATCGCAGAGAGACTGAACAGAATGAATCTCAGAGAGGTCCAAATCAGACCTCATAGAGTTTTAATAAAATCATAAAAATTAAGGGCAACACACCTCTGGCCCTGCTACAGAAATGTATATCTCCTCCTTTTATTAAAATTAAATACCATAACGGGGGCCCTCCTGTCCTGGGTTTCCTGAGGCCATACCTTCAAAGGGAGCTCATAATCCCATTTTAGATTTAGTTTCTCTCTTTCAGCCCTTCGAATCCTATTGTGAGGGTTATTATTACCAAGCACCTCCCCAGGGAGGGCTGTGTGTGTGTGCTTGTTGAAGTCCTATCCGGCAAAGATTGTGTGACAAGGAGCTGTCTCGAATCAGAGTCACTCTTTATTGCACCCGTAACAAGTACAGGAATCTGATCCTTCACTGACTTGGAGACACCCATATCAGTCTGGGTGATCTTAGAGGCTGTGAGCTCTATCATCTGCGTAGTTATGTCTTTCAGTTTGGATTTGATTATTGAACTGCATAGGAACTCAAAAGCAGTGATTAGATTGGATAATATGGGCACTCATTCCTACTCCTTTGATATCTCCTCAAGGATTAGACAAGGATGTTTGCTGGCACCCATGCTCGTTAATCTTTTTATTAATGATTTGGCCAAATTGATAACCCTAACCAGTCGCACATCCCTTAAAGTGGTGGATAGACCTATGGCCATTGTAATGTATGCAGATGACATAATGTTGATGTCTCAGACAAAGCAGGCTCTCCAGCACTGCTTTAACCAACTGAATCATTATTGTTTAGCTAACTACCTTACAAATTCCAGACTATGTGTTTTAGTAAAAGTCTGGTGCAATATAAGTGTTTTATAGGTGAGAATCAGCTGTCTCGGGTGTCAAAATATACTTACCTGGGTATGTGTTTTTCGGCAAATGGCTCTTGGACAATTCATAAGAACCTAATTACAAAAGCTTCAAGCACTGTAGCAGGGATGTTGAGAATGTACAGAAGCTCGAAAAGCCCAAATATGGTGTCTGTTCTTGAAGTGTATAAGGACAAAGTGCTGGCCCAGATCATTTATGTGTCAGTGGGGGTGAGGAGTAGGGACCAGGACACATGCACAACCCCCACACGCACCCTGCACTCACACTGGTGCTCTGCCCCCAATGGGGATGGGGAAACTGCCCATCAAGATAGTATTGTGGCCCAATACGTCTCACAGAGATGGGGCCCCTATCATCATAGGGTGCAGAGCACGAGAACAAGCCCCAGCAGGGTCTTTGCCTGCCACCAGTCCACACCCACACACTCACACAGGGAAGGGGACAGGGAAGGTCATGGTGTGGAAGGTGGTGTGGGCACGTGGGGAAGGACCCAGAAGAGGAGGCTGGAGAGAGGGTAGCATGCACCCCAGGATTGGGGAATGGGAGCCCCGCAAGGGAGAAGGGAGAGAACTCACACACCCACACTTGTTCCCACACTCACACCCAATACAGTCACTAAACACACCAGTTAAGGAATATATAGGGAAATCACCCGTTCTTACACACTACCCCTAAGTTACACAAGCACCATCTGAACATACAAGTCCCACAATATTCAAAAACACAACACTTGGCTTTCTGTGGCCAGTTTCTTGCTCTGATTACCGGCAGCAGGGAGCTCCCTGCACTGGCTTAAGAAGCATGGGAGGCGTGCGGAGCACCACGGCGGCTGTGGCTGTGGTCCCGCCCCCTATGGCATCACGAGGGGTGGAGCAGCACTGCCTACAGTGGGGCCGGTTGCCTTGGCAACTGGATGCAGCGCATCCCCTGCCGAGGTTCTGGGCATCAGGCCCAAGACAGGGGTGCGGAGGGGCCACCGAGGCTTCTGAGACCGCGAGCCCCCAGGGCTGACAGTATCCCCCTGCCAAGCCCCCCAGGCAAGGAACCAGGAAGGCCGAGGGTGGTCCGGGTGTCGTAGATGGAATGCCCGAACCAGGCGAGGGGCGGAGACAAGGGATGTGGGTTCCCAGGAGCAATCTTCCGGGCCATATCCAAGCCAATCCACCAGATAATAAAGGCGGCCCCGATGGATATTGGAATCGAGGATGGCCTGGACCTCATAGATGGGGTCCGTGTCGGAAGAGGCAATGGCATCAGTGGAAGGACCAGGAGGGGCAGTGCCCATGAAGGGTTTAAGGAGGGAAACATGAAAAGTCAGGTGAATCTTCAGCCGCGAGGGAAGACGAAGGGTGTAAGCGACATCACTGACCTTGCGGAGAACTGGGAATGGGCCAATGAATCTAGGTTCCGGGCATCGGGCCCAAGACAGGGGTGGGGAGGCATCGCCGAGCCATCCGAGCCCACGAGCTCCCAGGGTTGACACTTTATGGCTCGGAGATTTGGTTTTTTGCTTACTCCAGAGAGATGGAAGTGTCTCAAAACAAATGCATTATTGGTGTTCTACGGATACCCAACTCAACCCCACTGTCAATGCTGTGAGCTGAAACAGGGCTACACCAAGTGGCCGTTCTAGCCAAAAGAAGAGCAATTAGCTTTTGGGACAAATTACGAAACCTAGAAGTAACTAGAGATGCTGGCCATAGAGCAGGCACATAGATGCACATAGCAGGCACATGGTAACCCCACAGATACTGGCTAGAGCAGGCACAACATCAGGGAAGCAAAAAATGCAGGTGGTAGAAAGAGATTTTGATAAGTTTAGCTAAGTCGGGGTTTCCCCCGGATTTCTGCCTACAGACGAATAATAGGTTGCTCTTAGATGAGATCAGACAGAGAATTCTGGATATCTGCGAGCAGGAGGAATTATCTCAAATTGCAACAGTGAAAATTGCCCCATGGTACCCACTATTAAAACTGAACGTTGCTGCTTTGGAGCCATACTTGACAAATGTGCATGATTTCCAACTCTGTAGAGTGATGACACTGGCCCGGTTTCAGCTTCTCAAGTCAGCAGTCACTAAGAGTAGAGAGGGGGTAGAGTAAGAGTATTGTAATAGACTATGTGTCTCCCTACTGGCGAGGTGGAGTCTATAGAACACATACTGCTTGCTTGTCCTAACTATGCGGATTTACATGCTGTCTGGGTCACCCCGATCCTTGCCTGAACTACAGAGGATGTCCACTTTACTGTCCTCCAAAAATCCTGATGATATGAAAGCAGTGGCATTATACCTTCTGTTAGTACAGCGGAAGAGAGCTGAACTTTAAGATTGGGGGGGGGGGGGGGGGGGGAGGGAGCGCTGATTGTTAGCCATTGTACTGTTTTAGTTTGTTAGACCATTTACTTAATTTGTTTGGTTAAAGTTTTATCCTGACTGTTTATTATATTGTATAGTTTATTGTCGGTTTTATGGCGGATAGCCAGAATAAATTTGATTTGACTTGAAATATGTGTTTGAAATAATACAGGCACGTTTTAAAAGCTTTGCTAGTCATTTCAACTATTATTCATGTTAACTGTAATTGGAATCATATTGCCAACACCAATGAGATAAGTTGAAACAAACTCCATAAATGTTAAATATAGCAGTCAGTACTGACTGGTATATATTAAATTCACTTGCTGATACTTAATAGTTATTTATCATGTATTATTATTGTTATAATAATAATAATAATAATAATAATAATAATAATAATAAATGAACTTATATCCCACCCCATCCTGCCTCCGGCAGCTCTGAGTTAGTGTGTGTTCACTAGTTGAAACTGGTTATAGGTTTCTGAAGTAGTCCTCTATTTGCAACAGAGGTGAGCCTACTCAAATAAATATTTTGTAACTGGAGCACACCCCAAATCACAAATTTCTAAGGATTTGCAATTGTGAATCTGGCTTGGTGTGTGTTGCCCGAGACACCTCCTGCAAGAGTAGATAGATCCTAGGATGTAAAAAACAATAACCCTGTAGTCTGTGAAGATTGCTGGTAGGTGCTCACAGCTGTGTTTGGAGGTGCAAAGTGAACTCCAGTTCCCTGGTAATAGATTCCTCTAAGTACTAACATGGTGGGGCCTTGGGTTTGGATATTTGCAGGGGGAGGGTATTACCCTTGAAGTAGGGTCAGTAGCCTAATCACTGTGGTTAATTGGCCCAGCTGGGAGCAGGGAGAGACGATGCTAGGTAGCTGGAGGAGGACTGGCTACACAGAGTCTAACCTGGAACTCAAGAGTGGGGTGATCACCAGGGACTATGAAGAGGGAGACAAAGGAGTAGGGAGGCACAGGGAAGCCCAGTCTCTGTGCTGAATCCAGAGAAGTTGGGTGACCCTTTGCAAAATGATGGTGCCGCTCCTTCCCCATCAGTCTTCCATGAGACCCAAGCATTGTGCAGAGCTGATATTTCCAGCCCAAGCATATCTGACTCACCGTCTTGACCCCAGAGCTCTAAGGTCCCATGCTCCAGACCCCCATGACTGCTGAGGGAAGCTCATTTCTGCCCGCTATTGGCAGGTCATGGGGAGTCAGGGGAACACTCAACTCAGTCTCTGTCTCTACTCCCACTGCCACTCTGAACAGCACTCTGGGCTGCTCCTGGAATTGCCAGGGCCAGAAACAGCTGCTGTGCTTCGCCTGTACTGGGATGTAGCCAAAATACGGTCACTCGCAGAGGGAGGGCTGAGCCAGTGCTGCTAGCTGGCACTTTTACTCATAATCTGTGCCTTGAACCACCCCTTTCACTGCAGGGAGCCTCCTTCAGGCAGGGCTGCAGCTGCCCTGATCTGTGTGACAGAAACTTTCCCCAACTGTTTATCCACCAGTGCATGCACATAACACACACCGAATATATTATTATTATGACCCCTCAGACATGACTCACCTATTTAAAAAGGGGGAAATGTTACTGTCATTAATTTTTTGTGTTCAATTAAACATAACATCCCCTTCAAGGGCCAGGGTGCACTATGTCCTGTAGACTTATGTGACATCTGTGCTTGCCGCCACTGTCATTTTGTTATTTCTTGTTTGTTCATAGGCACCATTTGTTGTGGGACTAGGCTCAGGGGATGTTGGCTTGAACAGGGGGAATGGGGTGGCTTAGCAGACTCACTAGCTTGTGACAGGTGTCACTAGCTTGGGGAGGAGGGAATGAGGTTGCCAAAGACTTGCCGTTTCTCCCTGGACGGGATGGGCTCTGACTACAGTATTGGAGACTGCAGTTCTGAGACAGCCCTGCAGGCTGGAAGGGCTCACTACAGGATCCCCAAGCAAGCAGTTAATCTGAGAATTGGGGACCAGTCCAGCTCCAAGCTGGATACATGCTGAAGTTTTTGTGGTCCAGTTCAAGACATCAGATACTAAGATTTTTTGAAATGTTGAGTTCACTCAAAACTCAGATACACAACCCTAGTATTCATGTTTTGAATATGGAAGCCAAAATGGGCTTTTCCTAGTTTATTCGGTTTTATTGAAACCCATATGCAAAGCCCTAATCCTGTGCACTCATTCAGTCTGCAATATACACTCATACAGTCTGGCCCAGCCCAGCTTAGTGTCATCAGTTTCTGCATGGAAGAAGTGAAGTGAAGCAGAGGCCAGCCCTCTGACAACGGGGCATGTAGAGGTGAGTGAAAAGAAACTCTGTTGGGAACTGGTGAACAGTTTACACAGAAACTGTAACTAAATTACACCAGGGTTGAAAAAGATATCAAAAGTCTTTGTGTGATGTGTGAAAAGGCCATCACAGAGCCATGTGAAGCTCCTGAGGCTGCAAGGATTGAGGATGCCTGCTGTGACAATTACACAACCACCTCTATGGTATCCTGTTTATGCAAAAAGGTGGGCATTTTTTTCCTATTGTGATTCCATTGTTGAGCTTTAGTTTCTACCAGGGATCCTTTAAAAAAGGATGGAGTCCATCATAATATTACTGAATTACTGCCCTTTTTATTGCTTCATTGTCAGCACACCACTGATGCAGCATATCACTGTGATAAAAATGAGATGCTGTTCTATTGTCATCAATTCATGTTACCTGAAGGCTTGGCAAAGCATCTTCCTACACTAGGGGTGTGCACCAGGCCCCCATGTCATTTTTGTTTTTGTTTTTGTTATTCAAAAATGTCATTTTCGTTATCGTTATTAACGACAATGTCATTTTTGTTTTTGTTGTTATTATCGTTTTTGTTATCATTTTTGGTATCGTTTTTTATATAGTTTTCATTATTGGTATCGGTATAATTTTTATTGGTATCGATATTCGTTATCATTATTGATATCATTATTGATATCGGTACCATTTCAAACAAAGATTTTATTTTGGGTATCAGTATCATTATTGATTCCTGTGCATAACTAATATTTATCTAAATCTAAGGGAGATGGGAAGGGAAAAGAAAAACTATTATCTAATCAATTATCTATATAAGTATTCTAATCTATTTGTCTATTATATATATGCTCTGACCCTCCTTTCCTTCCCTCATCCTGATCTAATCAATTATCTATATAAGTATTCTAATCTATTTGTCTATTATATATATGCTCTGACCCTCCTTTCCTTCCCTCATCCTGATCTAATCAATTATCTATATAAGTATTCTAATCTATTTGTCTATTATATATATGCTCTGACCCTCCTTTCCTTCCCTCATCCTGATCTTACCCATTAAATATTCCTGTCTCCTGTAACCAGCCTGCAGAACTTCTATGCATTTTCAAAATGGCCTGCTGTAGGAAACACTGGTTCTCCACCCCTGTGGTTTAATGTGTTACACGTTAATAAATACACCTTCACAACTAAAAACATTAACACCACACTTCACTACTGAATCTGGCTCAAACACACTGGATCATCAGACTTCCCATTCACTGAGGGTTACTGTCTTAGCAAGAAAGAGAAAATACACACCAGCATAAACATTTTTGACTCTTTGCAACACAATATTTCCTTTAATAAGGTGAATGCTGCCTGTCTAGAGCCTGATTCAGAGGTGTGCAGAGTGCCTGCAACTTGCAAATGTCAATCAGTAATCTTGAAGGATTGTACTTTAAGACTGAGGGTAAAACATTTGGATGAAATCCCACCCTGCGTCTTCCAGGTACTGTAACCACTACCAGGGATCAATGTTCATTGAGTTAAATGCAGTGAACGCAGATCCCTGACTGTAACCCACCCTGAACCTTAAGGGAAGGAGGACAGGTTTAAAAAAAAAGGTGAATAAATAAATAATAAATTATATATATATAATGTACAGGGGGGAGAAGGGCAGGGAAAGGGAGAAGGTAAAATGTAGGGTATTAGGAAGGAAAGGTATTGGTGGGAATACCTAATTAATAAATAATACAATGAGGGCTAGGGAGATTTTTTTTTTGTGCAAGCATCACAGTTCTGTAAATGCAACCTGACAAGCAGAGTTCTCACAGAACAGAGAGAAAAAACCTGGCCCTCCCATTATAAAGGGTTGCAGTGTCCTCCCCCAGAGCTGCTCTGAATGGTTGTGGGAGGCAGCCGGCATTGAGCAATCACAGAGTTCCCATTAGATTGCTGGGACCTGCTTGTGCTGCTCGGGATACATCCATCAGATACTGCTCAGCTGCTCGCCCCTCCCAACACAGGCACAGTTCAAGAGTTCAATCCTGTTAAGACTCCGAGATGTCTGCTCCCTCTTCCCCTCTCTACATTTTCCCTCCAAAACCCAACTGCCACAGCACTAATTATAACGACAATGATAACTGCATTGTCGTTTTTGTTTCTTGTTATCGTTTTTGTTATAATTTTTGTTATCATTTTTGGTATTGTTTTTGGTATCATTTTTGGTATCATTTTTGATATCGATATTGGTATCAATATTGTTATTGTTACCGTTATCAGTATTCTCGGTTGTCATTTTTGGTATTCTCGGTTGTCGTTTTCATTACCGCTGTCGTTATTCTTGGTTGTCGTTTTTGTTATTTCAATAATGAAAATGACAATTTTCGTTATCGTTATTGTAATAACGAAAATGACATGCACACCCCTATCCTAGACAATAGCTGGCTTGCGCTAGGCACAATAGCCCCTTGGTTACATAATAATTTACTAATCATTTTATTTTCATAGCATTTTCCCTCCCACCAAATGTTGTTTATAACAGAAACATTCCACACTGAAGGGTCTGCCACAGCAAAAGCCTGATTATCTGCTAAGTTAAGCCTTCCTCCACATGGGGTAAGACTGCCCAGGGTGGGCCTACCCATTTGGCTGGGCCCCTTCTGCCTGCCATGCGGTGAGTTCCCCAGCAGGGCTGTGAGCATTGGGTGCTGAAGCCCATCATGTGTGGCCATGTCATGGCCAGGGGAAGACTCTCAGTCCAGTCAGGCTGATTGGGGGACGGGAGGATTTCACAGCCTGGTCAGTTGCATTTGTAAATGTGCTTAAAAGCTTCAATCATGCTCCTTTGGGCATTTCCACGTGATCAAAGACGTGCCTGATTTGCATGTGTATCCCCTCTCCAGACCTTCAAAGGACGCATTCCTGCATGTGTGAAAGCGCCCTTCATTTCATGTACCCATGGCAATTGCTAGTTTGCAAATAAGGATTGTCTGCTGAAGAGAGAATTTCCAGGAGTCTTGGCTTTGATTCCACAAGTGTGCCGAATTTCACAGGGAACACCCTTTGCTCTTGAGCTTTCCTTTGCAGCTTTAACAACAGCAGTAGGAAAGGCTGGGCGGAACTTAGAGTGTTTAGCTGGTTTCCTTGGAAACACACCAGCATCATCAGGACAGCAGTTAAGGCAGATCCAGTGTGGAGCGAGTGAAGCGTAATCTTGACGTAAGTTACTGCTCAGCCATTTACGTCTCTGCTGTTGCGCTGATACAGTTAGATTATGTGAGACGTGAAAATCCATTTTGGTTTTCTGAAGACAGCTCATAATGTGCTCTCTGTGATGTAAAATGAGAGTCATGTAGCTAGGAGAGAGTGTGTTGCTACTGCAGAGAGAGCTGCAATGCAAAAGCACTGTAGACAATGAACTAGCTGGGTTTCTGTTTACTTCAAACCAGGAAATTAAGACCAGACTGCTGACATTTATTATTTATTTATTCACCTTTTTTTTTAAACCTGTCCTCCTTCCCTTAAGGTTCAGGGTGGGTTACAGTCAGGGATCTGCGTTCACTGCATTTAACTCAATGAACATTGATCCCTGGTAGTGGTTACAGTACCTGGAAGACGCAGGGTGAAAATTTCCCCTTAACTATACTTGTATAGATTTGGAGACTCTCAATTCAAATTTAGCTTTTCCATTTACCTCATTTTAAGGGTGGGATTTCATCCAAATGTTTTACCCTCAGTCTTAAAGTACAATCCTTCAAGATTACTGATTGACATTTGCAAGTTGCAGGCACTCTGCACACCTCTGAATCAGGCTCTAGACAGGCAGCATTCACCTTATTAAAGGAAATATTGTGTTGCAAAGAGTCAAAAATGTTTATGCTGGTGTGTATTTTCTCTTTCTTGCTAAGACAGTAACCCTCAGTGAATGGGAAGTCTGATGATCCAGTGTGTTTGAGCCAGATTCAGTAGTGATGTGTGGTGTTAATGTTTTTAGTTGTGAAGGTGTATTTATTAACGTGTAACACATTAAACCACAGGGGTGGAGAACCAGTGTTTCCTACAGCAGGCCATTTTGAAAATGCATAGAAGTTCTGCAGGCTGGTTACAGGAGACAGGAATATTTAATGGGTAAGATCAGGATGAGGGAAGGAAAGGAGGGTCAGAGCATGGAAAACCCGGAAGTTCCCCAGAAGGCCTAGTAAAGCGCTGAAGCCAGTCAACGCTAAAGCCGCCGGACTGCCGTGCAGCCGCTGCCACCCAGAGCTTAAAAGGTAGGCGATCTCTGGGTGGGAGGAGTAGGGTGATCCCTGGGGTGGGGGGGTGTTAAACCACCCCCACCCCAGGGACCACCCTAGTACCTGCTGGTGTGGGCTCTGGGTCGCCACCGCCACCACGGCAATGGCCCAAAGCCCACACTAGCAGAGACTTTGGCTAAAAAAAATTTCTTTAAAAATCCAGGCTGGGCAGGGTGGGTGCAGGGGTGTCCCCCCTTCCACCCACACAGCCTGGATGGGGGCGGGAAAGGTTTTTTTTTCTTTTTTCTTTTACATTGTGGCCATTCATTTCAATGGCCGCAATGTAAACAAATCCGGCACGGGGAACTGGTACCGGTACCCCCAATTAATCCAATACTTCCGGTACAGCAAAATACCGGCAGTATCGGATACCGGGGGAACCGAACTTTCCACCCCTAGTGCAAAGTATCAACAGTGTTTCACAATTAAGGCTTGTGAAATGTGCATAGGTCTTTTTCTGGCCTGCTGTATGGAGGTGACATTTATTCACAGCATGTTACAGATACTGTTTACACTGAGAAAACAGATTAGCTAACACCTGGACTCTAAAGATGTGCTTGACCCACTGTAGCAGAGCATAGCCAGCAAGGACTGTGATCCCTTTAAGAGGACAGAGAATGCTAGCCTGAGGGCTGGTTATAGGCTTGGCAGAGCCAGCCCTGTAGGACTGAGCAAGCCTGAGTCCCTTGCAAGTCTGAATACAGAGTGAAGACTGCAGAATGGTTCTGGCCCTTTAAGGGCTGGAAGACTAGAGAGCCAGCCCCACCCATGCTGGGAATATGAGAAGGCAAAGTCCAGAGGGTGAGTCAGTCTATGGGTGATTTCAGACGTGACGAATCCAAAATTCACCACGCCTGAACCACACTCAAACGCGGCCCATGTTTGACTGTGGTGAACGTCTGTTTGCTACCCACCAGATGTTCACCACAGTCAAATGCGGACTGCGTTTGCATTCACCACACTTCTGGACCTGAGGACGCGAGCAGGTCCAGAAGTGTAGTGAATGACCACCACGGAAAGGGTGAGTGAATTGTAACGTCTGTTCACCATTCCCCCCCGACCGTGGTGGCGAGTGCGGCCAAATTGGCCATTGGGGGAGGGCCATTGCAGAATTCAGGGGGTGGGGCTGTGTGGCAGCACGCTCCGCCGCGCAGCCCCGCCCCCACTGTGATCCACGGTTCACCAACAGACATTACAGCGGGCCCCAGTCACCATGGGCTGTGGTTCACCGGTCCCTGCAGCCCGGGGAGGAGCAGTGTATGTCTGTTGGCACGCTCCTTCGGGCCGTGGTCCGAACCACCCCATGGCCCATGGTGAATGGGGCCCGCCGTAACGTCTGAAATCACCCTATGACTGGCTGCGAAGTATTGAATAGCTCTGCTGGAGAGCTGGAGCAGCTGAGGAGACCTCCAAGGTACTGAAGCCAGTCTGGACTGTGGGCAGAAGCCTGGTTGGTGGCTGAATGGGGAAGCCAGCCAGAGGCAGGGCCCTGGCTGGGAAAAACTTAGCGAGTTGTTGCTATAGTGGAGAACTGCATCTGTATGTAAAGAGACTTGGAATGCCAGAGTAAAGTGAGTAACTGGAGCTAATTCCCGTAAAGACTGTGACTCTTGGAGCCTAATACTGCGGGGACTTACCCCTGGGCACCGCACCTATGCTAAAGACACATTACAGACTTAAATTGATAGCAGACTTAGCAGCAGTTCTAACAACTGTGTTTTTCTTTCCCCACAAGCCTTTCAAACTGGTGGAGCCACAGCACACTCCCAACAACAAACTAGTCACAAAAAACCCATTAAGAACAAATACTAGAAAAACCACTACAAGTATTAGACCCCCACACACAATTTCCTGGTAGCTTACATACCGTGCAACTGGAAGGCCATACTAGCACATCAGATTTGCTGAGGCACACTAGTGGGATGTGGCATTGTGAAGCTTGTAGGGTTGGTCTGATGGCCTTCACTATCCAAGGCTGAGAATGTGCACAAATTTCACTTAAAAGATTTGAATAGAAAATTAGATGAGTCAAAGTATATATTGTATTGCTGACTTTCTTTTTTCTTTTCAACTAAAACCATACATTCTCTCTTTAAAGCTTTTTTCTGCATTTGTACTGCAATGACCAGTTTTTCCACGGTGGAAACTGAAAGCAAGCAAGACAACAGCCTTACTCACCTTTTAGATGGGGTGGAAAAGGCCCACAAGGCTGATGTCCAACGTTACACTTCAGGGCACCTAAACCAGAGTAAGCTTTTTAAGCCCAAAGACAGAAAAAAGCATGGATACTGGGACAGTGACAAGAAACAAGCATGCTCTGTGACAGAAAGAAAACTATTCCCAGCACAAAATGCATGGACTGAGACCTCCATGAAGATGAAAAATATTTTGACTGACTTCACTATCAGTGCCACGTTGGGTCCAACACGTGCCAGATCTGCCACTCACATCCTCAGATTCCCTCTGGCACCCACGGCCAGTACTGGTCTTCCAGTAAATGCCTCGTTACCTGAAGCTTCATTGAAAAAGGAGTTGAAAAAGTTTTCAACGAAAGCAGAGCAACGAAGGGACAGGTTTAGTAGACCACATCAAAGTGAAGAGCTAGATGTGCCGGATATAAAGGTCCTGAAATACAAGGTAGCTAAGAACAGTCGACACTGTGTCACTGAAAGCTCCAAAGACGAGTATCAGTTTATACCTTCATACTTGGCGGGAGTGACAAAGACTGACCAGTATAGCAAGTTCATGCATTTCCAGAAGGCTTTTATTGCCAAGAATGATCTGCTAGAGAATGACTTCACTGGAAGCAAAACATCAGAGCGCCATGAAAGAAAGTTGGCTAAGGTAAGGACAATGGTCTCAATTATACAAAAAACAAAATAACTCACAGAAATCTTGTAAACTGGGTAGGAGAAACAACGATAAATCACAGCATTACTGTGGAAGGATAAAATACATGGTTGCCAGGGGTTCAAAGAAAACTGCTCATTTACTAGAAAATAGAAACCTGAAAAAGACTGAAAAGTAGGGGTGGGACGGTTTTGGTTTTAACTGAGACAGCCCAAAAATAACTGTCTTGGTTTAAAACTGAAGGATCTGAAAATCAGGCTGATTTTCAGATCGTACGTTCCCACCGAAGTCAATGGGAAATCCTCCTATTGACTTCAATGGGAAGAGCCAGTCAGGGAAACCTCCCCCACCCCCAATCCCTGGGGCCCACTTCCAGTCTCAGAGTGTGGGGATTCACGTCCCTAACACCCACACCATCTAGGGTCTGGCTTTATCCAGCACCCCCAGACCCTTGCACTTGCCACTGTTGGTCGGGGTTCAAAGGATAGGGGTGAGAAAGGGCCTCCAGCTCTGTTCCAGGTAGCTGGGACTCCTCTTCTGCTGGGTGTTGGCAGGAGCCTGCTCCACTGCCAGGCCGCTAAGGCCTTCTCCGTTGCAGAGCGGTGGAGCAGGCCTCTCCTCTGCTGGCAACCTGGCCTTCTCCTCTTCTTGCTTGGTCTGCTGTTGGTCAGGGTGAAGAAAATGCAGAAAGGTTACCCTCTTCCAAAATGGCACCGGCGTTTGGATTTTGGATAAGGGTTGCACGTGTGCAGAATTGCCTCAGCAGCCATTTGGTGCGTGTGTGCTGCTGCTCCGGTAGTGTGCTCTTCACCTGGACCCGCAGTGGACCAAGCAAGAAGAGGAGAAGGCCCAGCTGCCCGGCAGAGGAACTGGCTTCACTGCCAGTAGCTGGGCCTCCTCTGCTGCTTGGTGGTGGTGGGAGCTGGCTCCGCTGCCAGGCGGCCAGACTTCAGTGGGAAAAAGAACCAAGAACTGAAACCGAAACCAAGCCACTTACTGAAATTCAGGGATCCGAAACTGAAACAAAACTGAAATTAAATTTTGTCCCTGAGTTCCATCCCTACTGAAAAAATAAAGTCCGAGTACCATCTGCTGCAGCCATCTCATGGTTGGCTACCATAGGTTAACTGGGCAGGTTATTATTACTGATGTGAGCAGGAGGAGTTTAGAGCAATTCCTTAAGTTCCTTCAGAACTTTGGTGAATACCATCTGGTGAATTTCCATCCTTCAGAACTCTGGGCTGTATACCATCAAGTCCTGGTGGTTTGTTACGAGTTAGTTTTTCAGAAACAAGAACAATAATAAGAGAATAATAGAATGGAAGCTTGGTGCCATGCCACTTAGTAGGAGAGTAATTGTTAGGGGTGTGAAAATTAGTTTTTGTAATTATATTGCAATAATGAATTTGTCCATTTCATTATTGTAATTATAATTATGAAAATGAATTTAATAATTCCAAAATAATGACATCAGAATTCGTAATTATTTCATTATTTTCTGGCTGTGGGACATATACCTTAGGCTGTAACTTTTTTGTTTTGTCTCTGAGTTTAATAACATTTGTATAGATTGTACCTCTCATGGAAGGGAACAAGCCTGCCAAACCTCAGAAGGATTTGGATGTAGGGTCCAATAAACATTATGGTTTTTAATGCATTTATGGATGTAACTTCCTTTCTTCCAATCCTATTTGGATGCAATAATTTGGATATAGCATACCCCTAACACAAGGGATCATCTTTGCCAGGTTTCAGAATGATTCGATAACAGGCCCAGATTTTATAAGCAATTTATGTTTTGTAGTTTGCACACACATTTCCAGCTGTAGAAACTTTGTTCTCCATTCAATATCAAGGCAAGTCAAGTCACAATTTATTTATACCCCGCCTCTCTCAAATGACTCGAGGCGGCTAACAACAACTCATAATTACATATACTGGGGATCCTTTCCCACGCAGGGGACCCAGCCATAACAATACACAGATATACATAAATGAACTCCATCATACAATAACTCCCACTCAGACCATCCCTGAAAGACAAAACTGAGAGGTCCCCACCATCCAATGCCGTGCTCTCACCAGGGTATATAGCCAACTCCACTCCCCTCTCACCGGGGGGAGCCAGCCCATTCTACCTTCTCTAACAACAATACCCACCCCTACATACTCCACAATATTTCAATATGGATGAAATGTGGACTCAGTGTACCTCTAATGCAAGGGATCACCCCTGCCAAATTTCAGAAAGATTGGATAAAGGGATCCAATTTTATAAGCAATTGAAGGTTTGTGATTTTAACAGAAGACATGCAAATGCAAGTCCTGAATATTTGGGGACAAAAACTAAAATTTCAAGACATAAGAGGGTGGGTTGAAGTGGCAACTCCTTTTTCTGCTCCGCTATTTCATTACGCCATTTCGGAATTGCCTGCGACTTTCTGCAGCTTTTTCACCGGCATTCCGCTAATTCCGCCAGCATTCCACTAATTCGGAAACTGTCAGAACAATCTTGGAAACTGTTAGAACAAACATTGTTCCGCTACTTCACAGTGCCAGCGGAAATTGCAAAAGATCAAAACTGTTGGAACAAACATTGTTCCACTATTTGCGCAGCCAGTGGAAGTAGCGGAATGAAATTAGCGGTATGACATCTCTATTGCACCATGCCGCTCACTGCAGAAGAGCTTTTTCCATCAGAAAAAGCTGCTGCAGTGGCTTGCCATTTCAGCCCTATGAGGGATTTCAGACAGCAAGGTAGATGGAAGGGGGAAGCATCCCAGCAATCCAGAGACATGATTGACACATCCATGATGGCCAACTAGCATCCCAAACACGCCCTGCAGCATTGTGATAGACGACACAAGAGAATGTCTTACAGACTTTTTCCTAAGCAGATGCTTCCAATTTCCAAGTAACAAGCAGGGGGCCTTGGGGTGGACACAGCATTATATTATTATTATTATTATTATTATTATTATTCAGCTTTTATGCCGCCCCCTCCTGCCACAGGCATCTCCGGCAGTGTACAACAATAAAATATCTAAAAACAATTTAAAATAATAATACATAAAAGCAGCAATAATACCCCATCTAACAACCCAACCCACCCTTCCCTCCCCCTCCCCCAAAGGCAGGCAGAACAGCCAGGTCTTACATTGGGTGATTTCAGACGTTACGGGCGGGCGGTTCACCGCAGTGAACCCCCAGGGGGCTGAACAGTGCAACCACGCGCGAGGGTTGTAAAATGGCCCAAACAGACGTGCCGGGGAAGGGACCACAGGCCGGAACCGGGCCGAACCATCGTGGGCTGCGGCAGCACAACAGACGTGCAGCCGAACCCCCGCCGGGCGCAAAACTCCCACAAGGCACCAGGCAGGGGCGGGACACAGACATGGCCGCCTGAGGGCAAAAGAAGCCAAAAGGCACACAAGGGAATGCCCACACAAGGGAAATGGGAAGGGAGGGGGGAAGAGGGAGAACAG
>QEPC01006843.1:1131266-1193482 GCA_003113815.1 Sphenodon punctatus
CGTTCCGCCCGGGGATTGGCGTCCAGACGTTACTTTTGCTTGGTTCCCTGTGGGGGTTCGTTTGACCACGCTTCCCGGGACCTTCCCCCGGCTAGCCCGGGAAGCGTGGTTGAACCTGACCCCATGTGGGTATTGAGCATGGTGAACATCTGGTGCGCGCCGTTCAGACGTTCAGGGCTCTTTGGCCCCACGGGGGGGTTGAGCGTGGTTCACTGTGGTTGAGCGTGATCTCGTAACGTCTGAAGACACCCATTGTCTATGAAAAGAGGGGAGGTCTGCAGACAGATGGACTTCCGATGGTCCACAGTCGTGGTGCAGCCACCGAGAATGCCCTCTGCATGGTTGACACCCGAGACACTCAGGGGACCTGCAGGAGGGCACTCCCCGATGACTGCAGGGGCTGATCCAGAACCCAGGGGTTGAGGTGGTCTCTGAAGTATGTCGGGCCAAGGCCATTTAGGGTTTTAAATGTAAGCACCAACACCTTGAATTGGGCCCGGTACATCACTGGCAGCCAGTGCAGAGAACGGAGCACAGGTGTTATGTGTTCATGCCGGCCCGTTTCAGTCAGGAGATGGGCCTCTGCATTCTGCACTAGCTGCAACCTCCAGGCCATTACCAAGGGTAGCCCCACATAGAGCGTGTTGCAGTAATCTAGTCTCGAGGTAATAAAAGCATGGATGAAAAGCTTCAGCTGATGCACCAGATATAATTGGCGAAATTGTTCCGCTACTTCATAGAATGAGGATACATGATTGGCATTTCTTCTGGCCAACTGGCATCACAAACCCATCTTGTACCACTGTGACAAACATCAGAGAATCTCTGGTATAGGCTCAATCTCTGGAGATGCTTCCCATGCTTCCAACTTGCCAGTACCCAATCACTGTAATCAGGGGAGGCTTGTATTGGGGGTAGACACTGCGGAGAAAATATAAGCTTCTGCCAAGTTGTACAGCCCCCACCATGGCTAGATCTTGTGTGGCTCATATGCTGGCTCAGTGCTCTGTGTGTGACTGACTGTTCTGTAGTCTTCAGCCTCACTGCAAGTGCTCCAAAAAGCAGAACTCTGCACCTACTCTCCCCCATGTATGCCCCCACAGATTTTGGGGGGCGAGTGACTGAAGCCTGTGCCAGTCCAGGTGTAGCATCTTTGATTTCCATCTAATCTGAATGCAATTGGGAACATACAATCCAAATTGCATTCAGATTGGATGGAAATCAAAGATGCTACACCTGGAAATGCGTGTACAAACCATGAAATATTTTATTGCTAATAAAATCAGGACCCTTTATCCAATCTTACCAAATGTTGGCAGAAATGATCCCTTTCAGTATGGGTACAATGAGTACGCATGTTACCCAAATTGTATGAAAAACAAAGACATTACAGCTGCAAATGTGTGTGTAAACTACAAAACATCAAGCACTTGCAGAATTGGGAACCTTTATCCATTTTTTGTGAAATTTGGCAGAGACAATCTTCTGGATAAGGGGTACAATCAGTCCAAATTTCAAGCAAATTGGATAAACGATGAAGACGTTACGGCCAGAAATCAATTTCCCATAGAAATCAATGGGGGGGGGGAAACAAAGTTCAATAACGAAAGTGAATATATTTATAACAAAAATAAGGAATCTGAAGCAATATAATAATGAAATAATAACAAAATTACAAATTCAGTAATGGGTCCCTGGTGCACACGGCTAGTAACTGTACTCTTGTTTGAAGGGTGCTTATTGCCTTAGCACACACCCCTCCAACTGCTCTATACTCCACCATTTTGCCTGACACACCAACATCAGGCTCACTAGTCTGTAGTTCCTAGGATCACCTCTGGAGCCCTTTTTAAATACTGGCATTACGTTTGCAACCCTCTAGTCCTCAGGTACAGTGGCAGATTTTAGCAATAGGTTGCAAATTACCGGTAGGAGGTCTGCAATTACATATTTGAGTTCCTTCAGAACTCTGGGATGAATTAATACCATCTGGTCCCGGTGATTTGTTACGAGTTAGTTTGTCAAAAACAAAACAAAACGACAACAACAATAATACATTGATAAATAGTGTTTGAGCATTTGAGCTCCACGTGGATCCTGCCAATCTGCCTAGTAAGTTTTTTTTCATGTTCTTAGATTGGTTATTAGTTTGAAAAGGTGGTCATGGAAGGTCAAGGATATGTCAAATATTATATCCAAATAAACTGGGTCATTATCATGGTGGACTGTCAAAAGGGTAATCTCATGGAGAGCAGAGATATTCTGCAAGTGAAAACTGCATGCAACTCTTTTAATAGAAAGAGTGGAAAAATTCAGCAAATTGACAAATTGTAGTTAAGAGAAGTTTCAAGCTCAGCAACAAATAGAGTTTGAGTGGCTGAGCAATTATATTGGCATAAATAATTTTCCAGATGATAGTTACAGGAAAATTGTTCATGTAAAGATTAAAAGAGAATGTCATGAAAACTAAACCTTGAGGCAGTCTATTGATTTGACATTTCTAGGATCTTAAATAGATCTTAAAAAGGAAGTTACAAAGGAAGGTTTCAGAAACAACAACAACAACGAACATTGGTGCCATGCCACTTGGTAGGAGAGTAATTGTACTCTTGTTTGAAAGGTGCTTATTGCCTTAGCCTTAGTACAATTGAAAGCATGTACCACAGAGGCATGATTTTTAACATCTCACTGGGAGCTCTAGGTGAAGCTGATGGGTAAGGACAATGGCCATTCCAGACCAAAAATGTGGTTGCATTTACTACGATTGCAACAAAAGTCTGCTTGTTTGAAGATCAGAAGTTTTCAGCTACTGCTGGAACAATTCATTGAAAAATCATAGTCTTGGTGCTTAAAACAGACATCTTTGCTGGGGTTTAAAAGGGCAATAATACTGAACTGAATAAAGCAGAAAACTTCCCGTTATTGAAAACCAGAGAGCAAAAACTACATAGAATGATTTACCATCATCTGAAATGAAGTGATTGTATGCTGTCCTAAAGGTTGTGGGGGGGAATGTCATCTTGCCATTGTAATAAAACTGCAGCTTAGCTTTTAAAAAAATGTTATTTGCTTAAAAATGAAGATACTGTATTTCTTTACAAAGAAATTGAAAACTTTTGCTCTAGGCTGACTTTTGGTCAGCCACGTATCTGTGACTTTGTGAATTTTTCATCTCTTTCTGGGACTTTTGGAGACTTTTCTAACCGTTTTGCAGCACTTTTATGGCAATTTCTAGCACTTCCCAGCACTTAGCTGGCACTTTTGCATCTCCACAGCCCTCAGGGGTGCATGTGGGGCACATATGGGGCTTGGGATCTGCCCTTAAGCAGCTCTGTTCAACTCAAAAAAGTAATGACAAATGGCAAAAACAGTGGAAAAGCCAGTAAGTCTCCACGTCACACAAAGAAAAGTGAATGACCTCTTTCCAACAGAAAAACCATTTGCCATGATTTGTCATATCAGGCCTACTTTTATTTTATTTATTTATTTCACTACATTTATATGCCACTCCCACCTGCTCACAATAGCAGCTCGGGGCAGCTTCAGGCCTACTTTTACAGCATAGCTTCAAGTCTCAAAGCATTGCTTTCTATGGAGAGCACAGTAGAAACTCTTTCCACCCGCATGAATCTAGTGGTAAAATCTGATTTCCTTACAGGATCTCCAGAAGGTCTGTGACTGTAATCGCCCTCATTTTAACCGACTGCAGGTCTTTGGAGAGATATTTGAAGATATTTGCAACAGCTCTTTGATATTTGGGGATATTTTGAAGGAAGTTAAAGTAAGTGATGTTTCTAAACTTTAGCATAGCACAGTGTCTCCTAACTGCCTGGTTTACATCCATATTAATTACACCTTGTGCAGCCCAGTCCCTTTTAACCCAATTGTGCTTAATCAATGTACATAGGACTAGGCAGCCATTTTTATCACTGCCTAGCTACCATTCCTGGGCATTTATACTTATTTCACAGGCGTCTCCACACCCTGTACCTACCCATTCCATCAGACACACCAGTTAAGTGTCACAGGGAGTGGGGAGAGAGGGGGGATCCCAGGGAAAGGGAAAGGGAACAGGGGACAGGGAGAAAGGGCGGCTTCCTCTCTTGAAGGAACGTCTATCGGAGGTATAAAAATCCCTCAGGGTCTTGTATGGGCTTTCCCCCCTTTCAGAGGGCAACCCGACTCATCATCGGGGTGTAAGAGAGGGAGCCAATTGCCCCAAGGGAAAAAGACAACCAAAGGGATCTTCCAGGCATTTGGGGAATTACACGGGATCCAGGGCACCGTGAGAAGTGGTAGTGAGAGAAAAGGGGGGGGGGGGAGGTAAGGGGGAAGGGAAAAAGGGGAATGTCCAAAGGGAAGAGGGAGGAGTGAGGGATAGAACTTGTACTCTAGGGAAGGGACTTGCAAGGAATAAGTGGGGAGGGATTTTAGGATGAGGAGTGAGGGAGCGAGTAACTCACACACCGAGACCACAACTCAACGTTCACAAGGAAAAAGAGCCAAGATTAACAAGGTAAACGAACACGCACCCTTACAGCAGACTCACTCCAGGGAAGAGACAACACAAGGAACACTCACTCAATCCACATTCTATAGCAAGGTCAGGCAAGATTTGCTCACACGACACCAAGGGGCCAGCCTCTCACGAATGATTACTGGCGGCGGCTCCTGGCCCCGCCGGTATGTTTTATAGCCATCAACCCTGATGAACGTTGGCGTGCTCAGGGCAGGGTCCCAACCTGCCACTGAGCCTGACGTCGCGCTCGGCATGCTGTGTGTTCAGGTGGGGCCTGGAGCATCCCTTAAGCGTGGGGTAGCTCCACCCTCCTGTAGCGGCATTTCCAGCATTCTCGGTGCCCCCACACGACAGGTTGTTGCTGGTCAACAGTAAACAAGCCACCAGCCTGAGTTAGGGCAGCATGTCTTCCTATCTTTTCTGCAGTCTTTCTGTGTTCTGACATGCATAAGCAATCTCTTGATTTTCATTTAATTGCAATACTCCCAAGGAGGGCTAGCTGATTCTTTGTATTTTCCCCTGGCTCCTCCATTGTGCTATAAATACAGGAGCTAAATAGAAGAGACAGTGCAACAGTTTAAAAGACACACGCACACACACACACACACACACACACACACACACACCCCTCAGCTCATCCGAAGCAGCAATTTCTTAAGGAGTTCACAGAGATCCATTAGGTGGGAAAAGGAGATCGAATCACCCCTAGGGATGGGCGAATGTGGTTCAGAAGTTCGTAGTTCGGACCGGACTCGACCAGGTCAGTCGACTGAACCGAACTTCCGAACCGAAATCGATTTTCGAACCAAACCAAACCGAATTTCCGAACTCAGCTCTGTTCGCCCATCCCTAAAAGATAATATTCCATTTAGTTCAATGGGGTTTGAATTTCCAAACTTTGTTCGGAAGTTCAGAGTTCGGACCGAACTTGAATAGTTTGGTCGACCGAACGGAACTTCCGAACCAAACCGAATTTCCGAACTCGGTTCTGTTCGCCCATCCCTAATCACTCCTGCAAGTAATTATTAGAACTGGCAGGGAAATTTCCATTGGAAAATGCTGACTAATCAGAAACTACATTTTCTGTGAGAGAAAAAAAAAGTTGTTTCCAATTAAAATTCCCCTTGAAAATTGAGCTAATCAGTATGGAGAGCTGCCGTTGCTGCACTCAGCTTAATCAGAAGTAAGCATGTAGAAATAATAATAATAATAATAATAATAATAATAATAAAATGGAAAATGTAATCTTTGGGGGAATGCATAATTCATACATTGGCTGACTGAAACACTGATACTACCTGCTTCTCCTGTAACTCTGCTGGTAGACCAGGGCACAGCAGACTGACCAAGTACACTTTCCATGGTTCTCCACATATTTCCCATGAGGTTAGACTCAGTAAGATGGTTCTCCATAGTGAGTTCTTGGTTCTCAGCCGCTGGATTCCTTTAGATGTGAATTTCTGGCAGGGAAGGATTCTGCTCAGTTCAGGACTAATGCTGCTATTTCCCTTGTCACAGGACTTCAGTTTATTTTGCTGCTCCTAGTAATCAGTTCACACAGAAGACTGGAAGTAAGGACTTGAATGTTTATAGCAATACATTTGTCTCCTAATCCCATTTGAATTCTCTGTGGAGTTGAGTTGATCTCTCCAGATCAGGGTCCATTACCTGGTGCTTCCTCCTCCCCCCAAGTGGGACCAGGTTGTGTCTGCCTGGCAAAAGTCCTGATGGCATCTTTGGCAACATCCTCCCCCTTCTGGAAATGTCATTTTGTCTTACTGTGGCTGCTTCAGGGGAGGCTTGGGAGCTCGTTTTCCAAATCTCAGTGATCACTGAGACTTGGGAAATGAACCCCCAATACTTTTTTAGGGTTTACAAACAGTTTAGTTGAAAAAGCCAAAAATGTATGTGACAAGTTAGGAACATAACTAAATTTCTCCTTTTGACTGACTGCAAGCAATCAAGCCCCATGCTGAAGAAAAGATGAGACTTTTCAAAGACTTCATTTCCTACTTGCACCACTGCTGTAATATAATATAATATAATATAATATAATATAATATAATATAATATAATATAATATAATATAATAATAATTCTCTTGGTCATAGCTTCCTTCTCATTGCAATAACAAGCTGTAGAAGACTATAAAAGGTGCAGCATGTATGATGGAAACATGGAGTGTCTTTAGACAAATGCGTCCCCACCCATCACCCACTGATCATGCTGGTTGCAGGGTTGCATTGGCTCCTTATGCAACCCTGCAACATGTATGATGTGTGGGTGATGGTTGGGTAATGGGTGGAGAGACACTTGTCTAAAAACACCCATGCAAGACAACAGTTACATGACTTAGTGTTTATTAAAAGGGACAGGATTCAAGTCAGAAGACTTGAGTTCAATTCCTGAAACTTCCATTAATCTACTGTGTGACCCTGGACAAGCAATATACAGGAAAGATACCTGTCCTGATAGAGCAGCTACAGTGTGTGCACTTTCTAATCTTGAAATGAATGAATTCTGTCTGTATATTTTCTGATAGTTGCTCTCTAACATTGTCCATTCTTCTTTTATTTGCTCAGAATGAATATGAGCTCTACATGGTGATACTTCTGGATTCTCTGCCTGCAAAGCAATACAAGGTACTAGTCATGTGTCAAAGGTAGCTGGAACAGGGCCCAAGGCTAAGATTTCACATGATCAGACCCCAGGACTCATGCTGCTTGCCGATGTTTAGCTCAGGGTGGGGACTAATGTGAGTTTAACTCACGTTAGTGTGGTCACGTGAAATCCTCGTTTGTGTGCGAGGGGCTTTTAGCATTATTTTTCTGTGTTCTTGTTAAAGTCAATAATGTGATATAGGGCTGGATTTTGAGCCCTGTATCACATTACTGAATTTGTCCCATCATGCAGCGGGTCCGCTGTAGGAATTTGAGCAAGGCAGGTGCTAACTCCAGTCCCACACAGTCACATCAAAGCCGGGACAGGACAGAGGGTGGGGCAGGGCCAGGCACCTGCTTGAGTGGCCAGCATCTCAGCCCACAATGGCTCAGAGCAGGACTGCCAACAGTAGCCCACCCACTCGGCTTCCCCGCGAATGTGGGGAGAGGACACCATCTGTCCTGCTCCCCATGCTGACCCCAAGTATGGTGGCAGCGATTACCCATCAAGGGGCACGCAGGGATCTAGTCCACTATAGTTCATGTGGAAGCACCCTAAGTATCCAGCAAAGTCAAACTCATGCTTGTAGAGATGCAGTTGGGAATGCCAGCAGACTTTATTTTTAGTAGGTTGTGTGCATATATGTAATAATTGTCATCAAAACTTACCATATGGTAAATTAATATAACTCTTACTACTACAGCTTTGAAAGTTTAGCAGAATTTGAAAAACTTGAGTTTTTCCTAATCTAATCAGAACCTGTCTGAAAGACCTGATTCTGAACTTCCACTGTTCTCTTCATTTACTTCAGAAAATTGAAGTTTGCACAAATCAAAACAAGTTTCTCAACTCTTTCACGGGTTAGTCTGTGTCTTGATTTTGTATGGCAGATGGGGTGAGAGTAGTGATGTAAATGCAGGTCACTATTTAAGATGGACAGTAGTAAGAATTTAGGCAAATAGTAACCAGTCCAGTATTTCTGAGAGACCAGTATTTTCTGAGAGAAAAATATTTCATGACATATTCTTTTTAAACCCCCTGCCCCCATTTTCAGTTTTTCTGTATGAAACTCTTGTGTGTGTGTGTGTGTGTGTGTGTGTGTGTGTGTGTGTGTAAACAGGAACTCCCCCAACTTTCTGTCCCTGCCCCTCCCCCCCCCAGACCCTCACATCTTGAGGTAAGCGGAAGCAAAACCCTGCTTTTGAACATTGGTAAGCACCTCAGGTTGGACTCTCCTCCTGTCTTCTGTGCCCATTTTGTGCAGCAAAGAGGGTGTAGGTAGCTAGAATGTGACTTGCAAAGTTAATGTTACACAAACATCAGTAAAGATATTGGCTACTAATGTTGTACTCTAGGGTGATATAATGTCCCTCTAGGGTGATATAATGTCCATTTAACAAGTTTGGTACCTTTGCATTTTTCCCAGGCAAAGCTCTACTTTCTGTTTCTGTTAGTTTGCCAAATCAGCAAAAGTAGCAGCCAAGATGGCATGCGTTGTAACCAGCTGGCCTGGTTACAACTTGGCCTCCTCCTCGCTATAATCTCACAAATACAATATTCATGTAATAATACTGTTATATATGTGGGCTTATATTTATTTATTTATTTATTTATTTATTTATTTTATAAAAGTTATACCCCACTCTTCCCACCACAGGCAGCCCAGAGCGGCTAACAATAAAAAAATATATAGTATAAAACAATTTAAAACATAATAATCATAACAGGGAAAAAAACCACTCCACCCACCTCCATCCCCACCCGCCCATACCCCTCTCCCTCGCCAAATGCCTGACAGAAAAGTCAGATCTTATAGTTCCGGGGCCAGACGGGCGCCCACTGGGAGGGAATTCCAAAGGTGCGGCGCGGCCACCAAGAACACCCTATTCTGCGTGGCCCCCCGGTAAACCCGGGGGACCTCTAGCACAGCGCCCCCAGACAACCACAAGGGCCGATCTAGAACCCGGGTAGTGAGGCGGTCTCACAAATAAGAAGGGCCCAGGCTGTGTAAGGCTTTATAGGTTAAAACCAACACTTTGAATCGGGCCTGGAAGACTATTGGCAGCCAGTGCAGAGATCGGAGCACTGGTGTAATGTGCTCCCAGCGGCCCAGTCCCACCAAGAGCCGGGCCGCTACATTCTGCACCATCTGCAGCTTCTGAGCCATCACCATAGGTAGCCCCACGTAGAGCACGTTACAGTAGTCTAACTGAGAGGTAATAAAAGCATGGATGATTGTGGCCAGGTCAGGAACCGAACCGCCAGTTACAACTGGTGCAGCCGAAGCCGCTGCACCAGATGTAACTGGTGGAAGGCACTCCTCACCACAGCCTCCACCTGGATATCCAGGCAGAGCTGCGCATCAAGGAGCACCCCCAGGTTCAGTACCTGGAAAGTCAGCGGAGGGCAGACCCTATCATTCAATGGGGCTGTCAACTCCGCTGACTCATCCACTAACATCACCTCTGTCTTGTCATGATTCAGTCGCAGTCAATTAGCCCTCATCCAGTCCCCCACAGCTGCCAAACACCAGGTAAGCACCAAGACAGCCGGGCCTGGGTCAGTCAAAAATGAGAGATATAGTTGGGTGTCATCTTTTTACTGATGACACCTCACCCCGAACTCTCTGATCACCTCGCCGAGTGGCTGCATATACACGTTGAACAGGAGAGGGGACAAAACTGAACATTGCGGAACCCCACATGGGAGGTCTTGGTAAGATGAAAAACAATCACCAAGTACCATCCACTGAGTTCTTCTGGTCAGGAATGAGCGGAACCATTCAAGAACGATCCCACCCACCTGTCCTGCAGGTGTGTCACCAGCATCTCGTGGTCAACGGTATCAAATGCTGCCAACAGATCTAATAGGACCAATAGGGTCGAATGACCCCAGTCCTTTTCCCGGCGGAGAGCATCCACCAAGTTCACAAGTGTTGTCTCAGTGCCATGACCCGGACAGAAGCCAGACTGTGAGAGGAAAGGAAAGAGGCTGAGGCAGCAGAGCTAGGCAACTCCTCACTTTTCCCCTCCTCACACTAGGCAACTTTTCCCTTTTCAAAAATGGTCCTCAGTACTAGACTGTAATACTGCTATGTACTGTTTTTTTGATCTGTTAAAATCCTGCTGGAATATAAGAGAGACAACACTGGAGCACTCACAGCACTGGATTTTATCTAGCATAGCTTGCACAGTAGAATACAGCATGATAATGAAAGGCTTTATGGTTTTATGAGTAAAGTTGTCTGATAACAGGTGTGGGATGTCTTGATGAGTGAAAATTTCTGCTTTAAAACCTCCCCAGCAACACTCATTTTTCTGCTTCATAATTAGAAGCATAGTCATTGAGCTGTTCAGTCACTAGTTTGCATAAGAATTGATTTGCTCTTAAAAAAAAAAAAAGTTAAGCTAAGAACATAAGAAGTGCCATACTGGGTCAGACCAAAGGTCCATCTAGTCCAGCATCCTGTCTCCAACAGTGGCCAATCACAGTGACTTGGGAGAAGCACCCAACAGGTCACAAAGGGGAATCCATTCCCTGTTGTTTTCCCCCAGCTCCCATCATGTTCCCTGATCGTGTCTGGCTAATAGCTTCTAATGGACCTATCTTCCAGAAACTTGTTCAAACCTCTTTAAACTCAGCTATAGTACTGGCCCTTACCCTGTCTCTTATACACATCTAGATGTGTATAAGAGACAGGGCTAATAGCTTCTAATGGACCTATCTTCCAGAAACTTGTTCAAACCTCTTTTAAACTCAGCTATAGTACTGGCCCTTACCACAGCCTCTGGCAGTAGATTCTACAACCCAATTATACGCTGAGTGAAAAAATATTTTCTTTTATTTTTTTTAAACTTGCCACCCATGAGTTTCATAGAGTATCTCCTAGTTCTACTACAAGCTGAGAGGGTAAATAACTGCTCCTTGTTTATTAGTTCCACACCACTCATGATTTTATAGACCTCTATCATATCTCCTCTCAGTCGTCTTTTCTCTAAACTGAACAGCCCCAACCTACCAAGCCTCTCCTCATACAGGAGCCCTTCCATTCCCTTGATCATTTTTGTTGCCCTTCTCTGTACCTTTTCTAGTTCAGCTATGTCTTTTTTGAGATGGGGCAACCAGAACTGCAGACAATATTTGAGGTGCGGTCGCACAGTTTATTTGTATAGAGGCATTATGACCTCCTCAGTTTTATTCTCTGTCCCCTTCCGAATAATTCCTAAGATTCTGTTTGCTTTTTTGACTGCTGATGCGCACTGCGCTGTGGATTTCATTGTATTGTCCACAACCACCCCCAGATCCTTTTCCTGAGTGGTAACTCCTAGTTTAGTACCCAGCATTGTGTACACATGGTTTGGATTATTTTTCCCTACGTGCATCACTCTGCACTTGTCCATATTAAACCTCATTTGCCATTTAGATGCCCAGGCACCCAGTTGGGCCTCATCTTGAGTATTTGTTGAAGAAAGGTCATACAAACTCTTGCCTATTTCTTCCATGGGTCCTCCTTGCAAGGGAGAGTAACCCTTTTATAAAAGCCCATATCCTCACATTTTACTCTCATTTATGTGATCCCGCAGACCTTGTTGGCTCAGGTAAAAGGTATGGACAAGAGAGCTGTGAAGACTCAAGAAATAGAAGAGGCCAGGCAAGATGTACAATTTCTTATGCAGAAAGCCAAATCGGCCTTGCAGAGAAATGAAGAGTAAGTGTTATAAATATGAGATGCTGATCAAGTGTATATTGTGTCCCATCTAGTTGCTGGCCCATGTAAAGGATAACTACAGCTTATTACTTCTGTAGAGTTACTGAAGTCATACAGTTCACTGCTTTGATGCTGAAGACCATTGCTGAGTTTGGGTTTGACTAATGATCTATTTGGAGGTCTGAAAGCATCTGAAAGATGCTGAAGCATCTGGAAAAAATGAGTATTTGATCCCATCACTAGGGATGGACAAACAGAACGTGGTTCGGAAGTACGGACGTTCAGTCGTTCGGTCCGAAACCCGAGTTTGGGTTCGGCTTTTCAGTTTGGCGGAGTTCAGTTTGGCTGAACTTGGCTGAACAGCCGAAAATAGTGCTATTGATACCGAAACCGAATTCGTTTTTTTTTTCTGTATCGGTATCATTTGACCCTGAAACCACCCCTGGTCTCCACCCCTGGTGCCAGGAAGTCTGCTCCTCAGCTGCCTCCCGCTTCCAGGTATGTTTTTCCCGCCTTCCAGTAACACTTTTCCCACCCCCAAACTCATCCGAACTCATCTGAACTTTTCCGAACTGTTCAGCCGTTCGAGCGTTTGGTTTAGATGTTCAGTTCGGTCGTCCGAAGAGGCCGAGTTCGACTTGAACTCCAAACTTCCGAACCGCGTTCGCACATCCATACCCATCACCAAGATGTGAGTGGTTAAGCCTGGCTTGAGAAAGGCAGGCTAGGATCCCTCAGGGCTAGCAGATGGCTGAGTAGCCACACAAGGGGCCTTGGCTTAAGTTAGGCATGGGAAACTCTTTCAGGTTACCGGCTCTGCTTTATTGTCATAGCAAGTTCAGGGACCTTGGCTAAGCTTTATAGAAGAGTAGCTGAAATTGTAGTAGGAGGGTAACCAGGGAGCATTGGAGAGGGACTTTCACATGGAGAATGGACTCTGGGACCAGGCCTAAAGCAAAGAACAGAGCCCAGAAAATAACTGAAAGCCCTGTATCAACAGAATAAAAGCTCAGGAGTGTAGCTACCATGGAGTGTGCGGGCTCAACTGAGCCCAACCCTTGAACTCCAAGAGTGCCCGTTGCAAACAGCCTGAATGCCACTAGGAAATTTTCAGAAGGGAAAGGAATGGAGTCAGCATACCACCACCACCCACTCTGAAAATTTCTTGTCCATGCTCAGGCTGTCTGAAAAAGGCCCTGCCATTCAAAGGGAATGGAATGGCTTTGGGATCTGGGGCAGCACTGCCTTCATGGGTTAGCCCTGTCCCCCATCCTAGAGACCCCTCCCCATTGCCCTTAGGGGGTCCCATAATTGGGACATGAACCGGGGACCACCACAGTCTGCCATGCCAGTGTAAAAGTCTATGGAAATGGGGATTGACTAGGACTCATACTTGCTTCTTGGATTCTCACGTTTCTTGACAAGAATCAGTATTCTTGGCTCGTTCTTCTAAACAAGAATGAGCTGACAATTCCCTGACTATCACCAAGAAAAATGAGACTCTCTCCCTCCCCCCACACTTGTAAAAAAAACCACAAGATCCTGTACTCATCTGGTTGCTTCTCTTCATGTCCGGGGTTGCCTCGGATCTCCTTGTCGCCCTCTCCACTTTTCTGTGGTGCAGGCGAGGAAACGAGTTCACTAAGGAGGCAGCCACTTCACAGTGAACAAAACCAATTAAAAACTCACTGCGTATGCACAAATTGGACACTGGGGCTGTTCTGCCCATGCACAGCCCTTTTCCAAAATGGCACCAGCAGCATCAACGCCATTTTGGAAAAGGGAAGCTGGTCTGCGCATGTGTGAATGGGGCACCGCACATTCATAGAACAGCTGCTCTTTTCTAAAATGGCACTGCCGCTGCTGGCACCATTTTAGAAAAGGGTGTTTGCATGTACAGAACACCACCCTTGGTGGCCATTTTGCGGAAGCACAGACTGGTTTTTTAATTTTCTTGAGATTCTTGTGAGATCTCAGAACGTTACCCAGATCTATTTGAGATCTTTGTATCATTTATTGATTCTTACAAGAATCTCATGAGAACTGGAAACAGTTCTCGATCCAGCCCTTGGACTGACCCAAGAGTCCAAGCTTAGCGTAGGTCTAAAATAAGAGACATACAGCTTGGATGCTACCTTTTAAACTGCTATGAGCTGAAACGTTGTGTGTCTTGGACAGATGCAGGGGTGCTCAACACCAGAGCAAATCTGGGGTGCATCCCACATCTACCTGTTTGCAGCAGCACCTGTGTCTGTTTTAAATGGCCCCAGTGTTGCCTCGGCCCACAGTCCACCTGTGAAGTTCTCCCTTCCTCCACACCATAGTGCTCTGGGCGGATTGGCTGCTACTCTAGACTGCCCTCTGCAGCTCTATGGCGTTGCCTGAGGCAACCCCTGGCTGGGAGCGGAGCTGCAGCAGACGTCCACCTAGTGGATGGAGTGCTGTTCTGCCTCTGGTTGGTGCCCCAGGTTTGGGCAGCCCTCTCTGCTGGCAGTGGCGGTGCTTTGGGATGTCCCAAAGCACTGCTAGTGGGGCTAGAGTGGAGCAGCAAGTGCCTGTTCCACTTCAGCTCTGCCTGCACATCTGGTGGTCCATCTTTAAATGGACGGTCTGCCGGGATGTGAGGCAGAAGCATGGGTGTGATCTGTCTGAAAGCACCCAATGTGTATGGATTTTGTGATGTATTCTTTCCCTGAACTTGCTATGACAATAAAGCAGAGCCGGTGACCTGAAAGAGTTTCCCATGCCTAACGTAAGCCAGAGGTGGAACTGAGGCATGGAATGTGCATGGAAAACCCTGGAGAGAGTGAATCTTCCACACACCCTAAAAAGGAAAAAGAAATATTATCTGGGCTGACCCAATGATGCTTAATAAGCTTCTCTGCTTTTTACCCCTTCACCGTTCACAAATGCCTGAGAATTTTGGATATATTTTGAAAAGCAATTAGCTCAAATTTAATGCTTCTGCTGAACGCCATTTGAAAAATTGGCTGCTCACTTTGGTGTCTAAATAGGAGTCTTGACTGGTGTGTGCTTGGGATGAAATGCAGTACAAAATCTCTTGAGCATGTTACGCCACTGTGCATTGACTTTGTGAAAGGTCATCTAGGAAATGTTTAAAGGCTTTTCCACATGAGGGAGAAAGGTGTATTATTTATACTGAGACAAATAACTAAAGTTAGAAAAATGTCATGCCAAAGTAGTTATCTCAATGTTGTTGTTGTTTGTTGTAGTCGATGATGGCAGCCAGAAATTCATCTCCAAACATCTGTTTAGAGTTATGGGTTCTTATATGACGATCTCAATACAAAAACAAAGACACCTTTTGTCCCTGATACAGACAGATCCCCAGAATTAAAAAAAAATAATTGGGACTACATTTTCATATGCTTCCACTGGCAACGCCAAATGTCTTTCTTATCTAGAGTCCAACTGTTTAGCATGCAGTTCAAAATCTCAAAAATGAACTTCTCTAATAGCTCCTCCATACTTGGAAGTCTCAGTTTTGAAGTCTCTTATTACAAGTGTTGCTGAGCTAGAGGTAGCATGTTTTGGGTGCTGTTTCAGTCCCAAATACAGGTGCGGTGCTCCATCAGGGGTGCTAGGGGCGTTGACCCCCCCCCATCCGTCAGCCCCTCATTGTCATCCTGGACTTGTTTTCCCTGCCTGAACTCAGTCTGGTAGGCTCCAAGACTGAGTGCAGGCAGGAGGATAAAAGAGAGTGAGTGACCCTGCTCAGCTTACCGCTGCCGCAGTGGTTGCTCCACACTTCTGGGTTTGGGAGGGGATGGTCAGCACATGCACCAGCTCCCCACACTGTCGTCTCCTGGCTGGATTCAGGTTGTTTGTGTAAGAGAGGGGAGGAGCGAAGGCGGAGTCGGGCTGCTGGCGCATGGCGTGACTGGGTGATTTCTTCACTGCTGCGCAGGGAAGTCCCCTCCTCCAGGTGGCCAGAAATGGAGTAAAGTTACTGGTAAGGAAGTCTTTAAGGGACAATCATGGCCGTATTGCAGTATGGGTGCCTTGGAACTCTGTCCATACTGTGTCTATGGGGAAAAGCGCTACATTCTCTTGACCTGCACAATTAATAGTGCAGGGGGAAATGCAGCTATTTTAAATGATGCCTGGATGGCAGCAGTAGGCACCCAGGCTAGGAAGGACACACTGTGAACTGGAACTGCAGGGAGGGGGATCTTTAAGGAGAGGCAGGCTAGAGAAGTTTGCCTCTCTCTGTCTCATGCGCGCGGGCTTTTTTGGTCACATGTTGTGTGGCTGACTGGCAGGGAAGCAAGCAGAGACTCAGTGCTCTTCAGCACTGCCATTACTTTTAGGTTTTTTGCCTGAGGAGTACTGAGTTCAGCAGCTGAGTGTGTGTGTGTGTGTGTGTGAGAGAGAGAGAGAGAGAGAGAGAGAGAGAGAGAGAAAGCAGACTGGGTGGATTTTTATTCACAACACACACCACCACCGCCTCTGTGCTTCCCAGTAAGTTCCTTCTTTCACAACTTCTGCCCACACTGTATGGGGTGAGTGCTTTTGGACTTTCTTTGTTTGGTGGGTGGGTGGGGGGAGGAGGTCCTGCTGGGTCCAGGAGGTGGTGGTGGATATTTGCTGAGTTCAGTTTTTTTTAATTTTGTTAGTTGGTAAAAACAGCTAAAAGAAATATAGCTTTGCCCATAATAGCAGTTTGCAAGGGAACATTGTATTGCAAGCAACTGAACATAACGTGGTGCTATAATTTGCTCTAGCAACACTCCAATTATACCTTTTATTGATTTAGCAATATGTGACACAGCATAATTTCTCCTGATTTCTGCTGTGTAAAGTGTGTTACAGTAATTTCACCCTTAAAAGTAGAAATGTTGTCAGGCTGGGACTGGGTTGTGTATGGTTGGGGTTTGTGTGTGTGTGTGTGTGTGTGTGTGTGTATGTGCAGAAACGTCCATTTAATATCCCCTCCTCACTCTGTTCTCCCAATTGCTTTTTTCCTTTTTATTTTCTTTCTGATTTTTTTTTAAATCTGTGGAAAATAAACATGCTGTTTCTCCATCTTCTACAGCAACCTTAATTTCTACTTAAAATTGTGTAGCATGTTTTGGGTGCCAAGGGACAAGTGGAACTCAATGCTGCTGTTTTTGTGGTGTGCTAAGGACTTGACATAATATTGTTGGCTTAAGATGGTTTGCTTTGCTTGCTCTGTGTTTGCGTGTGCACTGCGGGTTCCCCCTCCTCCTCTTTCAAGTCCCAAGCATGTGCAAAAGTGGTGGCCATTTTGTGGGGACCTTCAATGGTCATGGCTACTCTTGGTTAAAATGGTCCCGTTGCTGTTTTCCACCTAAACTACCTGCTTTCTCTTTTTTGGGTGGGGTGACCTGGGGGCTTGGATGGAAGGGTTTCTAATCTTTGCTGGAATGTTGCTTGTGTTTTAAAATGGCCTCTTTGCAGTGCCAGTTTGGCTTTTCTGCAAGAATGCCATGCCACATGTTGGTTCATTATGGCTAGTCTTTGCATGAATGTTCCCTGTCTGGTTACATTAGCTCTCTTTTACATTGCAACAGAACTATGTAGCATGTTTTGGGTGCCAAGGGACAAGTGGAACTCAATGCTGCTGTTTTTGTGGTGTGGTAAGGACTTGATATAATATTGTTGGTTTGCTTTACTTGCTCTGTGTTTGCTTGTGCACTGCTGGCTCCACCTACCATTGCCCTGGCTCCACCTATTGTTGCCCTGGCTCCACCTACCATTGACCTGGCTCTGCCTCTAAGCCAGGCTCTTCCCATAGGCCCACCGATCTGCCAGCATCTTTGCTACTGGCGGTAGGTTCAACCCACCCACTGCCCCACCAGCCTCCAAACCCACCAGCCACCACTGCCCAAATATGGAACAAAGTAAGATACTTTTTATTAGACCAGGGCTCCATGAAACTCAAAAGCTTGAACTCTCCGACAAACAGAAGTTGGTCAATGAAAAGCATCATCTCAACTATTTTATGTCTTGTATCTGTTTCAGGGGTAGTTAGTAATTTCTCTACTTCCCAGTGGTATATTACAGTCATTTCTGAATGGCAACAATTTTTAGGCAGTTAAACTGCCCCAAACTCTGCCTCCCCTGGACCTCTACCTGGCCTGTATGCTGGGCAGGCATCTGGGGGAGGCAGAGCTGGGGCTAGAGGGGTGGGGAGGAGGTGTCACAGACCAGTGGTGTCCCTGGGCTGTGGTCCATCATAGACTGGCAGTGTTCCCAGACTGTGGTCCAACCATGCAGACCCCCTGCACCATAGAGTTGTGAACATGTGGTAAAGACCATGAAACCAACTTATATAGAACACATGAAACATACATGTATATGGAGTGAGCACTACATGTTAATATTTTGTATCCATGTTTGGTGTCTAACCGATCACTGTAATGTATAGAAAAACTTGTTATAGCTTCACATCTACAACTGCTATTACAAATACAGGACTGATTTTTCCTCCTCTTTGGCACTTGGATTATGTTGTTTTTATTTATGAGGGTGTGTGCTGGGGACGAGGACAGAATTCCATAAGTGGAGGGGGAAAAAAGAAACATTTTTTTGATGAGGTTGATTTCCTTGGTGGTGCTCAGAGATCTAAGAGGTCAGGATAAGTCCCAGGAGGATGGATTAGTGAACAGAAAGCAGGTGAGAGTAATCCAAATTACATGACAGATTAATCTGCACATTGTATGTCACAATGGGAGTTTTTAGATGGCCCGGGAATCTGCTGGAGCTGCTCTGGGAGCCCTCTCCTGCAGCCGGCAGTTACCTGCTCCACCCAGGGCCACATCAGACAGACCAACAGTGTCCCTGGGCTGTGGTCCACCCACACAGCCCTCCCACATCAAAGAGTTGTGGGCATGTGGTAAATACCATGAAACAAACATACATAAAACACATGAAACATATATGTATATGAAGTGAGCACTGCATGTTAATATTTTGTATCCATGTTCAGTGTCTAACCAATCACTGTAATGCATAGAAAAACATGGTATTTTAAATTTTTATTTATTTATTTATATTTAAATATGACTTAGATGACATGAAGTAGCAATTATACAAGCTAAAATGAATGCATTATGATAACTTAGAGAATGGGAAAGGAAACCCTTTTTAATTCTTCCTATTCCCTTAGGCTTACTGATAAGCCAAAGGGCTATCAATTGTGTGTTCATCAGCCATGACACTTAGTTGCACAGAAGCCATTCGGCTAAAGTTCTACATTAATTAACAATTCAAAGCAAGCAGAATGACAGAGTTAAAAGGCATGCTTAGTACGGGTGTGTACCAGGGCCCCATGTCATTTTGTGTTATTATTTTCATTTTCATTATTGAAAAATGTTTTCTTTATCATTATTAACAACAATGTCATTTTCATTATTATAGTCGTTATCGTTATTGGTATTGTTATCGTTAGCATTATCAGTATCGACACCCGTGTGCAAACAAAGTTCTCATGATACCGTTAACAATACCAAAAGATCTTGCGATACCGGTAATGATACTTGATAGGCTGATATTTGATAGGCCGTGCTGTGTCTGGTGTGGTGTGTGGTTGACTGGCTCTGCATGGCTACTGGCTAGTGTGTGTGGCCTAGGGCCTTGTGTGTGTTGTGTTGTGTGATGGCAGGCAGGATGGCACAGATGAAGAAGAAGATGGAGGTCGAGGAGGCTGGACCATCCAGAGAGATGGTGGAGGTGGGCTCCTCTTCCGAAGAAGAGGAGGGCAGCAAAGGTGCCACTGCCAGTGCCAGGTTTGTAAAATTTATTTATTTATTGTTCCATAGAACTTTAATGAGGGATGGTAAAAGTTAAAATATCATCCTCTAGAGCAAGCTGCCAGGCGTGTGGGTGGGTGGATGGGTTGGCAGCAGTCAGGCATGAGTGCCAGCAGCACCCCAAGACACTGCAGGGTCTCAACCTGCAGACAGCACCCCCCAGGTGGAGGATGTGGGTGGGAGACAGGAAAGAAGCAAGGAGGCATCAGCACCGCACCCTTTAGTTGGAGTGGGAGAATGGGGTATTGGGCTAGGAGGAAGGACTGGGAGGCATCATATGATTGGATAATATTATGTAGGTGCACTTTGTTCTTGTTTCAGATAGGGTGAATCATCACCAGATGACAGCAGGCAAGAAGACAGGCCTAAGAAGAGCAGGGGGGGAAAGGTCTGCTGTCTGGGAGCATTTCTATCCCCCAAAATGAGACTATGCTTGATGCACGCTAAGTCAGCGGGCAGGATCAACAGGGAATGGATTGGAAGAGATTGGCCACTGGCCAGCCACTTGTGGAGAGTGGCAGGAGACAGGATTCTGGCAGGGCTTGATAGACCATTGGTCTGACCCAGTATGCCACTTCTTATGTTCCTATCATCTTACGTTTTTTAGATCTGTAAAAAAGAGATCAAAAGAGGGGCCCAGGGGACCACATCGGGACTGATTCCCCATATAAAGGAACTTCACTGTGTGGCCCTGGTGATGAAGGCCAGGAAGTGGGGGCCTCTGCTGGTGCCACCGCCAGCAATAGATGGTGAGGGAGGTGCCATTGCCATCCTTCCCCCTCCAGGTCTCCTTTTGACTGTGCTGAGTCCCCAAACCCTGAGGCAGCAGAGCAAACAGAGGAGGCAGAGTCCCCTGCATTGAGGGACTTGTGCCACTCCCTCAGGGCACAGAGGCATCAGATGGAGGAGGAATTCTCCACTGTCTTGAGGAAGACAGAGGACTCCATCATTGTCTACCACCAGGCAGTGGAAGTAAGGGAAAACCAGTCATGGGCAGTTGCAAAATATGTGACTACTGAAAAGAAGCCTTTGGAGTCCTTCCGCAAGGCAGTGGTGGGGTGGAAGGGCATAATGAAGGGGGCCCTTGAAGTGGTGAAGAGGCATGGGGCAGAGGTCCCCCATGTCCCACCTCTTGTATGCAGTGGAGGGTCCTCCCAATCTCCTCCGCATGTTCCAGGTGTGGATACAGAAGAAAACTAAATTTTGTAAATAGTTATTTCTCTTTGTTATATTGTTTTGTGTTATCATAGTTAAAATTGTTTATTTAGTAAATGTTTTTGTTATATTTTACCAGCTGATTTTGACTTGTTTCTGTGTGGGTGTGCCAGAGAAAGAGAGAGACTCTCTGGGAGCGGGCAGCAGGTGGCAGTGGGTGGCATTGGAGGAGACATGACAAGGTCTCAACTTGCAGACAGCTCCCCAGGAAGGGCAGGATTTGTGTGTGTGTTATTTCATGGTCTGCCAGAGAGAGATGGTCTCTTTCAGCAGCAGAAGCAGGCATCAGCAGGTGGCAGCAGAGGAGCAGGCTGGCAAGAGGACAGGTTTTTCCTTGTAAACAAGGTACTTCACACTGGCTCGTAACATTCTCACCATGTCACCTATCACGCTGAAGGGGAGAGTGCTTTTTATCCTAGAGAGGAGCAAAAGGCCATCAGGTGGTCTATTATGAGCATGCCGTGGTGGGCAGTCGGGCACAAACAGCAGGTTGCTGCCTTGAAAACAAGGTTCTTCATGCTGGCTTCTAACAATGGGCATTTTTACACACATATTTCTCCTGCATGTTTGCTGTTACATCCTGAACTTTCTGTGTGTCTAAATCACTCACCCAGATCTTAAACAGCTGGCTCTTCAAACTTCTGCATAGAACTTCTCCCAGAACTTTTGTGTGTAAAAGGTTCTCCTGGTAAACTGCTCTGCTCCAGGCAGCTGTGGTCACTTGGTTTTCATGGCAGCCCCTCGCATCTACAGCTGTGATTACGTTAGGCTGCCTCAGGGCAGTGTTTGTTAGGGATGTGTGAACAGAACGCGGTTCAGATGTTTGGCCGTTCGGTCATTTGGTTTGAAAACCAAATTCGGTTCAGGTTGTTCGGTTCAGGGAGTTCAGTTTGGCCAAACATTGCTGAACATTCAAAATAGTGCTATCAGTACTGCTATCGATACTGAATTTGAAGATTTTTTTCCGGTATCGGTATCGTTTGGCCCTGAGGCCACCCCTGGTCTCCACCCCTGGTGCTAGGAAGTCTGCTCCTCAGCTGCCTCCCCCTTCCAGTCAAGTTTTTCCCACCCTGAACTCATCCAAACTTACTCGAACACGACCAAACTGTTCAGTCATTTTCGAGTTCGGTTTGGACGTTCGGTTCGGTTCGAACAGACCGAGTTCAGTCCGAACTCCGAACATCCAAACTGCGTTCGCACATCCCTAGTGTTTGTGTGAAGAATGCATCCAGGAACTGCCTCAGGGCAGTGTGTGTGAAGAATGCATCCAGAACTTACTTGAGGACTTGTAAACTCAGAAGATTGAAAAATCCGGAACTTTAACGTGTGTGTAAAAATGTCCATTCTCACCAGGTCACCCTCCCTTCCATTCCCACATGGAATTGTCTTATATCCCTAGAAAGGGTTGTATGGAACTGCCACTCTGAAGTGCTTTTTATCCTAGATTGGAGCTTGAGGTCATCAGGGTGCCAGAGAGAGAGAGAGGCTCTCTGGCAGTGGTAGGTGGCATCATAGGAGCAGGCAGTCTGGCAGGTGGCAGCTTGTTAGCAGCAGCAGCAGCAGCAGCAGCAGCAGTAGTGCATGTTTCTGTGTGTGGGTGCCTGAGAGAGAGAGAGAGAGAGAGAGAGGGGCTCTCTGGCAGCAGGTGGTGGTGGGTGGCATCGGAGGAGCAGGCAGTCAGGCAGGTGGCAGATTGGCAGGAGTGGCAGCAGCAGCAGGGCATGTTTCTGTGTGGGGCTGCCAGAGAGAGAGAGAGAGAGGCTCTCGGGCAGCGGGCAGCGGTGGGTGGCATTGGGGGATCCGGCAGCAGAGAGAATTAGTGCGTGATTGGGCACACTTCATTCAGTCATTGCGATAGGTGGTGGTGCAGGGAAGCACACAGGCACATATGTTTCCACCTCATTCTGGTGGGTTTACTGCTGGATGTGGGCATTGAGCATGAGCTCAGATGAGCTCCCTCTCTGGTTCTAGCAGGTGGAAGCTTAAGCAGGATGCACCTCTCTCTCTCCCCCATCATCTCTGTCTCTCGTTCTAGCAGCGGGGATCCTCTCTCTCTCTCTCTCTCTCTCTCTCTCTCTCTCTCTCTCTCTCTCTCTCTCATGCAGCGGGGAGCCTCTCTGTCTTTCTCTCATTCTAGCAGTGGGGAGCCTCTCTGTCTCTTTCTCTCCCTCTCTGGGCATGTATGGCGCGTGACATCATGGGCGGTAACATGCCTCCCTCTCTCTCATTCTATTAGCGGGGAGCCTCCCCCTCTCTCTCTCCTACTCTCTCTCCTAAGTGTGCCCCCGCCCTCACTGTGGGTCCATGGCCAGGTCAGGAAAACCCAGCATAGCAGGTTGACCCTCAGGAACAGGAGCTGCTCCACCAACCCAGCTCCCAGCCTTCAATGGTGGGGACTCACGATGCCCCCCACCTTTGAAAACACCCATTTGCTGGGAACGCTGGTTGGTGGGAAGGACAGTAGTTCTTGTGTCATCCTGGTCAGGGCCTGCCATATTTTCCCTTTCAAGCCAAGTACAGAAAGGGATCGCTGCTGGGATCCACCACTGGTTCCTTGAAATATTTCACCACTGTCTGCTTCGCAGTGTCAGGCTCCTGTTGCCTCTGCCTGCTGCTGCTGCCAACTTCCTCCCCAATTTCCTGTGTCAATGCTGCCTGCCCTGGGGTGGTCAACACAGTGTGGGTGATGGCCGAGGAACTGCTGCTGGGGGTGATCTCTGCCCTCCTGCTTTGCCCCTCCTGACTGCCCTGCTGCTGCCGCCACTGCATGCCACTCTCATCTGCCCGCACCCTCTCTACCAGAGCATGCTTCCTCAGGGTGTAGTCTGCCATGTGAGCTGCCACATTCGCCTTCATCCTGGGGCTCATCATGGTGGAGAGTATGTATAACTCCTTGTGGATAAGAGGATCAAACCACCTGATCAGCTCCTCCTTCAACTTTTGTACCAGGGCCACCACCTCTGGTACAAGCTGCCATTCCTCCTCTCCCTCCCCCCCATCTTGGTCCCTCAGGAAACCTTCCTTTCTCCTGATGGGACTTTGGACCAGGGGGGGTTACCTGTCTTAGGGTGGCCGTCAACGCACTCAGGCTCTCCATATCATCCTTCAAGGGCTTAAGGACATGCATGGCCTGGGCCATCATTGTCCACTTCTCCCTCCCTAGTGGCCTTTCCACACCAATCTCCTCCTCTGAGGCTACCTCATGGAAGACCCGCCTCTGCTCCACCAGACACTCCATCATGCTATAGGTGCAGTTCCACCTGGTTCTGACAATCTGCATGAGGTGGTGCTCCTGCACCCCCAGCTCCACCTGCTTCTCCCTCAAAAGGTGACCACCCTTCATGCTCTTGTTAAAGTACCCTGTAATCTTCCTGCACTTCTCGATTAACAGGGTAAGGGGGTGGCTGCTGTGCTCTTCTGCCTTCTCCCTCAGGTCCAGGGCATCCCTCACCACTAGGTGAAGGGTGTGGGCAGTGCAGGAGATGTGCAGAACCTGCCTTCCAGCACTGCCCTCTTCATGCTTTCAGCATTATATCGGTTACCACGAACCCCCTGACGAATGGGACTTCCTCCATTTGCCACCCCTCCGCCATGGTGTCCAAGGCTCCCCTTATGTTGACAGCGCTGTGGCTCTCATCAAAGACCCGGGTGTGAAGCAGGGACCACCAGTACCCTGCACCCTTGTCCCTGCCACCTGCTGCTCCTCCGCCTGCCACCCGCAGCTGCCACCAGTGAGCCATCAGGGGCAGGTAAACATGTTGTGCCTTTCGTCTGCTCCAAACATCTGTTGTGAAATGCACAACTGCCCTGGCCAATTGCTCCCTCACCCGCTTTCTGGCTGCCTGGTACAGGGAGGGCACATGGGGTGGGACATCAGGGCAATTACCGGCTACCAGATTTACTGGTTACCGGATTAAACAAAACCAGATTGCCGGATTTGTACCAGTTTATCGGTACCGGTTTTGTTCCATTGATTTCAATGGGGAAAAACCACAAAAAACCTCCCCCCTGCCCAGCCTGGATTAATTTATTTATTTTTAACCCTAAGTTCCTACTAGTGCAGGCTCCGGGCCGCTGGCGGTGACCCAGAGCCTGCACCAGTAGGTACTAGGGTGATCCCTGGGGTGGGGAGTGGTTTAACACACACCCCACCCCAGGGATCACCCTACCTCCCCACCCAGGGATTGCGTACCTTGTGCTCCAGGCGGCAGCAGCGGTCTGACTCTGGCGGCTTCAGCGCTGGCTGTGGCTGCCAGCTTCAGCGCCACTAGGCCTTCTGGGGAAACCCGGAAGTTCACCAGAAGGCCTAGTAGCACTGAAGCCGGCAGCCACAGCCAGCTCTGAAGCCGCCGGAGTCGGGTCGCCGCCCAGAGCGCAAGGTAGGCGATCCCTGGGTGGGGAGGTAGGGTGATCCCTGGGGTGGGGTGTGTGTTAAACCACCCCCACCCCAGGGATCACCCTAGTACAACCGTACCTACCTGCTGGTGCAGGCTCTGGGTCGCTGGTGGCGACCTGGAGCCTGCACTAGCAGGGACTTCGGGGGAAAAATTTTTTTTTTTAAAGCCAGGCTGGTCAGGGTGGGTGGGGGGTGTCCCCCCTTCCACCCACGCAGCCTGGACTGGGGAGGGAAAGTGGGTGTGTGGGTGTGTGGTTTTTTTTACATTGCAGCTATTCATTTGAATGGCCGCAATGTAAAAAATCCGGTACGGGGAGTCCGGTAAATGGGCCGGATTACCGGGTTTAATCCGATACTGCCAGTACACCAAATACCGGCAGTATCCGGAATTCCCACCCCTAGAGGGCATCACCCTCCTGCTGAAGGTGGTGCATGAGGGAAGCTGGTACTGGAGTGCAAGCAGTGCCAACAGCCGGTGGAATCCCTGGTCCGCAACGATGCTAAATGGCTGATCATCCAAGGCAATCATCTCCCCCACCCGCCTGGTGATCTTGATTGCCGCTGGATGATGCATTCCGCCATGCCCCAACTGCCCAAACCCCAGATCCTCCATTGTGTCCTCCTCCTCCTGCTGCTGCTGCTGCTGCTGCTCCTGCTGCTGCTGCTGACAGGGAGTTCGAGATGGGACCTGCTGCGCTCCCTCCTTCCCCTTGCCATGAGCAGAGGTGGAACTTCTGCTGCTCGTGCTTGCTGCAGCAGCGAACCCACTCCTGTCCACAGTTTCAGATGTCTCTTGAAGCAGCAAAGCCCTATGCCAGGTCCTCAGGTTGGGAATTCATGCCATTATTGCTTAAAGTCTCCCTCTTATTCCCACGGCACACTACCTTCCCACAGTGAAGGCAGGCCACCTGGTTGCTGTCACCTGCAATCACTTCCTTGAAGTGATCCTACACAGGCCCCCTGGGGTGCCCTGAACTGCTCATGCCACTCTTGGGGGCTGCTGCCTTTGTCCCCAATGTGGTCACAGGGGGATCATCATCACCAGGAGTATCCTCCACCTCCTCCTTGCTCCCCTCAATGCTGCCCAGCTGCATGACACCACCCATGCTGAAGCTGCTGCTGCTTCCACTTTGCAGCATGGGAGGAGAGGATGCCCTGCTGCTACTTGCTGAAACATGGGAGGAGAACAACAAGCCTGGGCTGCTGCCGCCAAGGTGGGGAAGGATGCCCTCAAATACACTATCCTCGAAATCCCAGGTATGTGTGTGTGTGCCAGAGGGAGAAACCTGCCCTGGAGAGGTGGATGCTTCAGGAGGGGGGGGTGTAGTGCTGCTGCTGCACACACACACCTTGCCCTTGGCTCCCTCCTCCAGTGCCACTGCTACTAGTGGCAGGCTGAGGGTCCCTAACTTCCACAGATGCCACTACCAAGATCTCGGTTGCTGCATGTTCCCTTGATAAGGTCTTCCATCTTGAGGTGAAAAAATCAGGTCTCTTCAGCTTGGGCGGAGGCCTTCCACCAGTGGCAGAAGTGACAGTGGGCTTGCCAACTCCCCCACGTGCACGTCCATGCCCATGACCTCTACCAGGGCCACCTGCCCCAGAGGCTGAGCTAGTCCTTCCCTTTCTCATTGTATATATACTTTATGTTGTAATGTGCACGCACACAGTCAAATATGTGTTACAAAACCTAACCTAGACCTAACCTATCCTATAATCCTAATATAGGATTTAGGCTTGAGTCTCCCGCCGGTAATCATTGAGAGACTGGCCCCTCTTTGCCTTGGTATCCTTGCTAGCTGTCCTTGACCTGTTTTGAGAAGAGTGTGAACGAGAGTATACATGCGTGGCTGATCCTTGTGTTTCCCTTCCCTGAGAGCGAGGTTTGGGTGAGTGATTGTAGTGTGTTCATTATTGTTTTGTGATTATCCTGAGAGTGTGAAGGTGCATGGCAGGGGAACCTTTTCCTTGTCTCTGTGCCCATTAACCTGTCACCGTATTACCCTTACAAGTCCGTTTGTGAGTAAGCCCTATCCTGCACAAACTCCCTCCATGACACCCCAACCTCCTCCTTCCCTTTTCCCCCTCCCCAGAGTCATATCTCCTTCCCTTGTTCCCCTCACCCTCCTGCACACGGTGCCCCAGACCCAGAGCATTTCCCCGATCACCTGGTGTTTCCTCTGTGTTGTTCCATGTTGTCCTAAGGGGCAAGGGGCTACCTCTCTCCTCTGTCCCAATTATGAAAAGGGTTGCCCTCTAAGCAGGAGGGAAAGCCCACCTACCACCCTGAGGGACCTTCTAGTCACCGCTAGAGGAATCTGGTAGCCACCCCTGTGTCGATAGCTCCATCTTCCTTCCCTCTCACCCCCTTCCCCCTCCCTACCTCCGTGACACATGTGATAAGCTTTGTCAGAAATTATATTACTCCTCCACTGATAGAAGGCTTTTGTTCCTAATTAAAGAACTTTATAGTGGTACCTCTCTTAGGGTAAGACTGGACTCTAGGGTTTTATCATCGGATCCTATACCGACTGCTGTGGGGGTCAGGCAAGGGTGTATTCTGGCCCCTACACTGTTCAATCTATATTTAAATGAGGTGGTAGACTATGCAACTAAACCTATAAATCACCCCCCCCTCGAAAAGACAACTGTGGCTTGTCTGCTTTATGCGGATGATGCTGTCTTGTTATCAACAACCCAGGTGGGCCTAAGGAGACAACTAGATTCATTTGCTGTATTCTGTAGTCAGAAATTATTAACCATAAATTATGAAAAAACAAAGGTAGTGGTGTTCTCTAAGTCTAAGACTTTTCATAGGTTATGGATGGCCATGAAATTCAACAAGTTAAATTTTTTCGGTATCTTGGAATAATCCTGCAGGCCACTGGCTCTTGGTCAACTCATATATCTTCAACTGTGGCTCAGGCTAATAATCTGTCTCAGCCATTGTTTGTTTTTTTAGATCAAAAGGGGGAAATTTAATTATCCTGGCCTTTAGGGTATTTAGAGTTAAATGCCTCTCACAATTATTGTATGGTGCTCAGTGTTGGGCCCTTGGAAAGATGGACGCTTTAGATTCTGTGCAATCAAAATTCTTGAGGGTCTTATTACTAGTCCCTAAATGTGCTTCTAATGCAGCAGCGGTGTGCCCCCTAGGGCCTCAGGGGCAATGCCCCTCCTGGCCCCAGGACTCCCCCAGGTCCCAATGCGGTGCTTGCAGCCTGTCAGCAATTCTGTTTAAAAAAAACCACGTGCGTGCACACAACCAGTGAGAATGTTCGGAGCCATCTTGAAGAACCTTGTTTTAGAGGCACTGACCTTCTTGACAAGGTCAGTGCCTCTAAAATAAGGTTCTTCGAGATGGTTCTGAACATTCCCACCTCCCCCCCCAGGCTTCCTTAGGACACGTGACCTAAGGAAGCCTTTGGAGGTCAAAAGTGCTACCTTCCCTTTATGCGGAATGGGTGGCTAGAAGCGCCGTTCATACCGCATAAAGGGAACCAGCAATGAAATAGCGCCGCAGGGGGCACTATTTCATTGCAGAGGGTAGGGCAGGGCTAAAGTCCATACCCGGATGCCAAACAGATCCTGTAGCCCGGGCCACAGGACTCCTGTTCCCTCACTTCAGTGGCTGGGGGGGAGGGGGGAGGGAGGGCTGGGAGCTTCCACGCAGGCAGGGGAAGAGGCAGAAGTTGCAAACATGTGCTTTTGGGTAGCCCCCAGAACTGTCTTGCTGGTCAGGAATGGGAGTGAAAGGAGACCTCAGACCTAGGAGGGCAGAGAGGAAAAACAGCAGCAGCATTGTAAGGTTGGTTATTTTTACATAATGTATAATAGAGGCTTTGAGGAGGGGTGAGGTTGTATAAATTAATCTGATGGATGTTTCCCCCTATGATTTTTTAAAATTGGGATTATTTTTTTCTGAGAAGGGGTTTTTACATTGATTGATCTGTGGGGGGAAGGCAGAAATGTTTTTTCCTCCAGGGGGAGTTAAATTGATCCGTTTTTCTGGAGTATTTTTGCTGTGGGGTGTACTTCCACTCAGGTGGTTTTCTTATTGAGTTGTGTGGCATTTTTTTTCATGTGGGGAGATTTGCTGAGATTGGCTGAACTGTGGGGTGAGCGCATTTTTGACCCTAGATTTCTTAATATTAATTTGTTGTTGCATTGGTGGTTATGCTTTTTTGTTTTGGGGGAGGGGGGTTCATTGATAACATTTTCCTCCAGATTTTTATATTGAGTTATGGGAATATGTGTTGAATGGGGGACAATTTGCATTACTGCCTTGATCTGTGGACAGGTTAAGTTTTTTCCCCAAGGATATGCAGAAAGAGCCCAAGAATTGACCCCTTATTCCCAAGTTTATGTCTGGGGTTTTTGGAAGGACTGGGGACACAGAACAGAACGTGGAGGGAGAGAGAGAGACAGAGTCCAGAGCGAGAGCAATTATCCGGAGAAACCTGGTAAGAACTACCCCTGGAAATTCAATCTGGCCCCTGCCCAGTGCCCCTGATCTGAACCCAATTTTCAAATTCTGCTTAAATCTAGTTTTGTTCCCCCACCCTCTGTCATTCATTGTAGAATTTTTGCAGGCAAAGCAGGGCAATTAGGGATGGGTGAACGCGATTTGGAAGTTTCTAGTTTGGCCCAAACTCGGCCTGTTTGGACGACTGAACCAAACTTTTGAACCGAAAGTTCGGATGAGTTTGGATGAGTTCAGGGGTGGGGAAAACGTGACTCTGGGCAGGAAAAATGTGACTGGAAGGGGGAGGCAGCTGAGGAGCAGACTTCTTGGCACCAGGGGTGGTTTTAGGGACAAATGATACTGATACCGGAAAAAAAATTCGATTTCGGTATTGGTATTGATAGCGCTATTTTTGGATGTTCTGCTGAGTTCAGCCAAACCAAACTCCACCGAACTGAACAGCCTAACCCGAACTTGGGTTTCGAACCAAATGACCAAACATCCGAACGGCGTTCTGTTCGCCCATCCCTAAGGGCAATCTTGTGGGCCCCACCTGCCTGGACATGGCTGAGCTGCCTCTGGCTCTTCTTTATGGACTTGGTTAGTGAGTTCCCTTGCTGTTCCATCCATATTGTTTTAAAATTTGGGATTGTTTTTTAAATTTATTGATGGAGTTGTTTTTTTAAATACTGTTTTTATGGAATTTTATTGTATTGTTGTAAGCCGCCCCGAGATGCCATACGCATGAGTGGGCAGCTAAAAAATACTTATACATAAATAAATAAATAAATAAATAAATAAATTGTCTGCTTTCTAATTTTAAGGGGGCAGGGGCTGGTTGGTGGAAGGGTTTATTTTTCTCTTGAATTTTTGTTGAAACACATTTTTAAATGGTTCCTTTGCAGTTTGGTGTAGGTGGGTGGGATGTGGGTTTTTATCTGCAAGAAGGCCACATGTTCTGCTGGCTAATATTTTCTTGGGAATGTCTGCTTTTAAACTAGGAGTTGAATAGCCTGCCTAAATGAAATTGCTGGAAACAATTAAGGTGCCTCATTGTAGCTTGGTTTCTGGTTTACGTGTGGTTTTGGGGGAAAGCGTTGTCTGTTCTGTGGACCTTTGCTAAAACTGCTTCTAAGTGAGGTTTAAGGTTGTGACTTGTCTGCTTTTAAACCAGGAGTTGAATAGCCTGCCTAAATGAAATTGCTGGAAACGCTGTACTTGTTGTTCACAGGTGTAACAACAAGTTTGTAAAGGTTCTTTGTTAATAAACAGGTCTGGAAAGAAGAGAGAGACTAATGGCTAGTCTGTGGTGAGACTCCAAGGTTTGAATCATACAGAGAATTGTTCTGTTGAGAGAGATGCAATTAACTAAATTTCTGTCTATGTGGGAAAATGAACTTGAATTGACTAAATACAGTGTTCACTGTATTTTCTTCATTAGCAGCAATAGGGAAACCACAGTGAACATGGGTCCCTGAATAAGGGGGTGAATTTAATTCCAATGAATCCCCTCTCTACACACTTGCACAAGACTGTAATCGCTTATATTTATCAGAATTTATACACCTGCCCTTCCCCAAAGGTTCAGGGCGGTTTACAGAAACAAAAGCACAAAGAGAAAAATAGTAAAAATACAAAATAATGCAATAAAATCCCCTAAAATCCCCTACCCACACCCCCAAAACCCACCCAACCTCTATCCTCATCTGCTAAATACTCTGTCAATAAGAGGGTTCTCTATCCCCTGGTGGCAGTGCTTAACACAGCAGCGTTCCCAGCATTAAGTAATGTAATGTCCATCCAATGTTAACCCTGGGAACTCCTTGCTGCTGGGTTATGCCATGTCACTGGTCTACCATTGCCCTGGCTCCACCTACCTTTGCCCTGGCTCCACCCCTATGTTCACCAGCTGGCCTTACTGCCCCTCCAACCTCAAAACCCACCAGCCGCCCCTGTTCTAATGTGGTTGTACATATTGAATGTGATTTGGTCCCAGCTGTAACACAGGCTTGGCTTTTGTTAATAGCTTATTGGTTGTATTTGCTGTTCTCTCGAGCTACCCCTATATATCTGAAGGTGCTTAATGATAAATCATCTTCTCACTGGTTCTGCTCATTATTCTTTTATTATGAATCCTCTTCTGGGGGCTATGTCTTATATGGATACAATCCTGAATTTAACTCAAAGGAATATATTTATGCGGGCAAGGTTTAATGCCTGCATATAATGCCTTCACTTCTGGAGGGGTGCTATAAAGGATCCCTTATTTGAATAGGGTTTGTCCATGTGGGATGGGCTTGGTTGAGTTCGTGGCACATATTTTGTTATATTGTAAATTTTATGAGGAGCCTCGACTTCAATTGATTTTACCTATTATACATATATACTCTTTATTATGGCCGTAAACCACATAAAAAGAAAAAGAAGAACAAAAAATTTCAAAAATACAATATAAAAAATACACACCAGCTCTGGTTACCTAACCATGGTCAATTTAAGCCCCTCATACCCTCTACTACACAACATACAAAACACATATGTGTCATGACCCTAGCTATTGTTCCAGCAGCTGTTTAAACTGTAAAAACAGTTTCTGAAGGTTGAATGCAGCCACCAAATATTGGGCTACTGCAGTCATGACTGACATATCCAGGTCCGCTAAAGCCCGCCTAAGTAAATTATTCTCAGACCTGCCCGGGAATTTCTGCAGGAAGGCAGCCAGAAAACGAAGGTGAAGTGTAACATATAAATGGCAACTAAACAAAATGTGAGCTACTGTCTCGACATGCTGTCTATCAAATGGGCACACTCTATCCGCAAACTCCACTGCATTAAATCGTCTTTCCAATACCATAGACGGTAGTACATTATAGTGAGCGCCCTTTCCGATAGACCTAAAGTCAAATACGAGGCCAAGCCTGGGCTCAAATGAATATACAAAAGATACTCCGCTACATGGGGGGAAGCCCTAATACTAGCCATTTCCTCCTGCAAGCCTATGGCAGAAAGCCTATCAGCTATTTCCTTAATCATTACTCCCAGATCTTTCTGATCCCAGTACTCTAGATGAAAGCCCAACCTTCGGATATTACTCTTTACGGCTTTTTACCACTTGCTTATGAATGTAACTGCCTGCCAAAATTATACCAGCCCCCTACCTTGAGATTTCTGATGCCTCGCCCAAAATTGTAAAACCAAGTCCCAAACTACCGATGTCCATTTTGATTGCCCCACTTCTGTCCTTATCGCCGCAAAGGGCGTACCCTTGGGAGTCCTCAAAAGCCTTTGCAGAAACCTGGCCTGGAGACTATTCAGCTTCCCCAACTTAGATTGCATGAGGGGGGCCCAGACCTCCACGCCATAAAAAAGCTGTGCACGCACCTTTGCATTCAAAACCTTAATTGCAGGCTCAATTGCAACTATCCCCGAACTAAGGAAGAGTTTAGACACAGCCAGGACTGTTCCTCTAGTTACTGAGAGAGCTCTCTCTAAATGGTTATCCCAAGAGCCTGATACCTGAAAGTTCAAACCCAAATATTGAAAACGTTTGACCTGGGAGACCTTATGACCCCCTATTGACCAGGAACAAGATTTACGAGACCTGGAGAAAACCATAATTTTGGATTTGCTCTGATTGATTATAAGATCATTCCATTGACAGAAATCTTCGAAGTAAACCAACTGTCTATTCAAGCCTACCCTAGTCTGTGACATTATGGCAATGTCGTCAGTGTAAAGGAGACATCCCACCGAATGACTTGCCAATTTAGGAGGAAAAAAAGGGGATGATGCAAGAAGAGGAATCACTCCATTAATGAATAGATTGAAAAGGGTGGGTGTCAAAACGCACCCTTGTCTCACTCCTGAGCAAGTGTGGATAGATTGTGTTAAGTTCAGTCTTGACAGCCAGCGTGGTGGTGTTATGCAAATGCTGTAGAAGGAACAGTAACCTTTTGTCAATACCCATAGCCTCTAATTTCTTCCACAGGATAGTCCTACTAACCCTATCAAAAACTTGTTTTAAATCCAAAAATACTACATAAAACTTTTGATTATATGCCACATATTTTTCACTTAGGTGCTGCAGAATCAGACAATGTTCAACAGTGGAACGGCCTTTTTGAAAGCCGGCCTGATCAGGGCAGATAACATCACCCTGAGTTAGCCAGGCATTAAGTCTGATCAAAAGCCACTTACCATAGATTTTACTAGTGGTGGATAAAAGACTGATAGGCCTATAATTTGATGGCAGGGCCCAATCGCCCTTTTTAAAGATGGGTACCACAATCGCTTTTTCCCATACAGCTGGCATGCTTCCTGTATTATTTCTTTGCGTGAAGAGTGTAGCCAACATTGGAGCCCACCAATCTATACAGTTCTTAATAAGATCAATTGAGATTAAATCAGGACCTGTTGCCTTTCCCTGGTTGAAAGTGCCAATATTTTCCACAATTTCACTAGCTGCCACTGGTGGCCATGGTGCTAACAGAGTCAGCTCCTCCTCAGATACTTGGGCACCTGCAACTATGGGATTACCCACATAAAGTGTTTGAAAGTGGGTAATCCATATGGAGTCTGGGACCAGCACTGGCATTGAATCTATCCTGGGCTTACCCTGACAACTAACCGATTGCCAGAACTTTTGCTATCCTGCCCTTCGGCTGTAGCTACCCAAGTGTCCCAGTAATTTTCCCAGGCTAGCTGCTTCTTAGCCTTGACAGTGGCTTTATAAAGACACTTAACTTGAAAATATTGAGGGGGAAGAGAAACATAACTCCCCTCAAAAGGTAAAATTCCCCAATGGTATCCAAATGTTCCTCCCCCGGGATCACCTCAAATTCCTTCAAAAGGGAACCCACACCTTCCAATACTGCTTTGCTAAGCTTGACAGTAACATGATGGGCCCCTGCCTGGAGAGGAACCCCCTCCCAAAACAATAAGGGCACCCTAAGTACACTAAATTTAAAATTAAAATCCAGGGGAAGATGATCACTCTCCTGGCAAGAGCCTACCACAAAATTCCCAATAAACAGTATCAAATCTGGCAAAACTGCCACGTAGTCCCCCACACTAGATCCTGCCAGACCTATATACGTGAATTCACCACAAGTGTCCTCATAGCCGGAGCCATTCAAACTAAAGAGATTGAGTTCCATCAGCATTTTGACAAAAAGTATGCCTGAGGCATTTATCACATTATCCTTAGAGTGCCTAGGGCCCAATAAGGAAAAGTTCTCTCTTTAGGCACAATACTGACTAAGTAAGTCATCATCATGGCCTATACGGGCATTGAAATCCCCTGATAGAATTACTTTCCCGTGGGGGTAGATTACCAAAATTTCTTCCAATGCCTCAGTCACAACAGACCAATATCTAGTATTGTAGGATTTGGCATTCGCTGGGGGAATATATGATATGGCAATAATAATTGTAAGGCCCTCACTCCTAATTACTACCGCCAAAAAACATGGGGCTTTAGAGTACACTGCAACTGTCTGAGCCTTCAATGAATCAGAAAGAAAACACACTAAACCTCCACTTGGCCGGCCCTTAGCTATAGGCTGGGTAGCTGGCACAAAATAAGACATATATAGTTCTCCATAGCTGGTAAGGAAAGAGTCCAAGTTTCTTGGAGGACTATTATATGAAATTGACTCAAATAATTCATAGCCTCTATAAAACCTGCCAGCCTAGCCCATCCTGCAACATTCCACGAACATACCCTTATACTATCCGGGTCATGACACTGCCTGTCTCAGTTCCCCAGGGACTCAGTTGTCCCCAACACCTCAGTTTGCTCCTGCTGGCTATCTATATCTGAAGTGATCACCTGCTCCTCTCTTGGTTTTATCGGGATTAAGGTGGAACTGACCTGAGACTGATTGGCTAGAGTAGAGATTATAGAACTGTCACCCCTGACATTCCCTGTGGCACACTTCCCTAAATCAGGTAGATTTGAAAATACAGAGGCCTCGAAATCCATTTCATCCACATCTGATAATGAGGGAAGAGAACTGACCTTAGGCCCATCCAGCAGAGCTTTCCTGGGCAAAATACCTGGAGACTCTGCTGGCTGGGCTGCAGTCATAGCCAATTGGACCAAATGATCATTGATAGGTTCTTTGGGGCTCCCAATGCCACACCCAACTACCATATCCCTACCTCTAAGGCCTTTCTTAGAGGGGTGTTGAGCTATGTCCCTCCTGTGGGTCGATCCCACAGAAGATAGTGAAACACGAGGGGCAGTATTGTTCAAAACCTCCCCCAAAATAACCCCCCAAGAAGCAAACAGATCCACTTTAGCCAATAGATGATTTACAATCTGTGGGGTCCAGTCTCTGACTACCCCTAGGGGAAGGTAAAATTTGAAAAGCCTGCACCTGCCAAAAGGGAATTGGGTAGACCAAAATGGCTGAGAGATGACGTTGAATAGCTGATTTAGTAGACCAACGAGGAAAGGTACCATTGGGAAGTGGGTGTACCCTTATTGATAGCGCCTTCTTATCAACCCTCAGTAGGCTATAGTTTACCAAATCATGCTTACCACTAGGGTCAGCATGCCCGCGAGGGCTACCTTGAAGGGGCGTAGGCAACCCCTCAACAGATTAAAAAGGGGCTATTAGCCCTTTCCCCTCCCTGAGTGGAATTGCATCTGCCCTTATTCTGGGCATGCACATCAAGGCCACAATGACCAGTGTTGGGCTTAATTACATGTTCCACCAGAGAATTCAGTTGAGCCTCTTGGCTTTTTAAAACCTGACCAATAGCCTCAAGTTGGGCATGGAGCTTTTCAGAAAATTCTACGATAAGATGGCATTGGTCCACCCAAAGTCTATACAATAAGGTGTACATGTCCATAGATGAACCCTGGGCTGCACCAAATGCACCTCCTTCCCTGGGAGGGGTATTATTTAAACCAAAGGTTAACGAGTCTATTGAAGTAACACTTTCCACTTCCAGCTGTGGGCTTGATTGGAGCGGTGGCAACACTGAGGAATTTTGGTGATTAACTAAAGGAACTCCCCCTCCGAAGGTACCTTTAAGAGAGCTAGGCATAAAGAAAGAGTCCAGTTTCTTCTGCTTTGTGTAAGTCTGGTCGCTTGGCAAGACAACCTCCTGATGTCCTCTTTTCTTGGCCATTTAATAATCTCCAAGAATGAACAAGGTAGTCCATGGCCAGAACACAATGAATGGGTCACAAGTTGCAACAAACGTTGAACACAACAAATAGAGTCGGACCTCGGCCTGTGCCTTAAGCGCGCACGCCCACGGTGCGCCCGCCAGGGACCGGACGGCACTTATAGATCCCGTTGGGAGGCTCAACTTTCTCGGCCCCAATCCACAACTGATTGCCTCCACCCCTCTAGTTCATTACACCACACCTGGGAAAGCTCATGTTGGGTCTCCGCTGCTATCGGGCCACAGCTTCAGGGCAACTAAACGTTACAGGTCCCCGCCTGCTACAAGGTTCTCCCAGCTGTAACCTACCTTTACCTATTATATGCCAACAACCAGGAAGGTCAGAAGATAGGTATATTCAGTATCTTTTGGCCGATAAATCTTCTGCGGTTACCCTTTCGGTGGCAAAATCTTTGTGTGTATCTGCCAAAATTAGGAGACTTTATATGTCCTCTGTATCAAACTAGGAGTAAGGTATGTTTAGGTCTTTTTGTAAATTGTTTCACTGCTTATGTAGTGCTGATTTATGGATGATTGTTTTCTTAAATGATTGTAATGTCTTTTGCTATACAATAAACTTAAACTACACTATCTATATAACTATTCTAATCTAATTTATATGTCTATAATATATATCTATATCTATATCTAATCTATACTACCTATCTATATATAATGTACAGGGGGAAAAGGGCAGGGAAAGGGAGAAGGTATAATGTAGAGTATATGAGAAAGGAAAGCTATTGTTAATGCAATGAGGGCTAGGCAGGATTTTTTGTGTGCAAGCACCATAGTTCTGTAAAACGCAACCTGACAAGAAAAGAGCTCTCACAGAACAGAGAGAAAAAGCCTGGCCCACCCATTATAAGGGTTGCAGTGCCCTCCCCCAGAGCCTTCCCTGATTGATTGTGGGAGAAAGCAGGCATTGAGCAATCACAGAGTGTCATGAGACTGCTGGGACCTGCTTTTGCTGCTCATTGGCCAGTAATACATCCATCAGATACTGCTGAGCTGCTCACCCCTCCCAACACAGGCACAGTTCAAGAGTTCAGCCCTGTTTAGGGCTCTGAGATATCTGCTCCCTCCTCCCCTCTCCACATTTTCCCTCCAAAACCCAACTGCCACAGCATTAATAATAATGACAACAATAACGACATTGTCATTTTTATTATCGTTGTCATTATTCTCGATTGTTGTTTTTGTTATTGCAATAATGATAACGTAAATGATGATTTTCATTATCGTTATTGTAAGAATGAAAATGACATGCACACCCCTAGGAGGGAGAGAGATTATTTTTACCAAGAGCATATGAGATCTTCTGAGAAGTTACAGTTGCAACTGTAACAAGAAAGATGCTGCTTCAGGTTGAAAATCTGGCTGGGGCCCTTTGAACAGACTGGTAAAGCCGGGACTGATGGGTATTTGTGGAAACCCCCGGGCTGCTGTCCGTCTGTTTACACCCAAAGTCTATCTTGTATGTTTAAATAGTAGTTCACTGCTTCTGCTTTTCTATACAGTAAACAAATTTCTTTCCTCTCTTGGTACGGAGTTGCCATGTTAATGAAACAAGCTCAGTTTGATGATTAACACAGATTTTAAGTCTTTCAGAGCAGAGATCAGAGAACAAAATATGCTCTTATTTATACCTCATTTTAGATACACAGAAATGCCAGCTGCTTGATCAAATTTATCAGTACTCTGGCTTTTCAATATTATACCTTTTGTGTATAAGAATAGATAGGTGTTCCATTAGGTGGTTGCCGACGCACCCCTTCCCCTCCGGAGAATGAGACACAGAGACGTGATGTGGATTATAAATGGCCACACTCTTTAATCAAAAGATCAGTGAAGTTGGTGGGATTGCTTCTAAGCAATCACGGGTCCAGTATTTTATACCTAAAATTCTCAACATTATTAACCAACACAAGTATCTGGCCTGGATATGCCCTCCAATGCCAGTACTCCATTCAAATTCTAAACATCCCCTTCGAACAGCTCCCTGGCCAAGGCCGAAGGGGAAAACTTGCCTAAGCAGGCACGAGTAAGGAGGATGGTATCATTAAGATTGAGGGCCATGCTTGCCCTTACCCCCGCTTGACACCTCTCCCAGGGGGAATGATCCTGCCGTTGCCATGCCCTGCTTATCAGCAGGTATCGCCCCCCCCCCCATCTCTTAAGGAGATGACTCTTTCTTCTATGCTATATCTACCTAACAAGGAAACCTATTAACCATACTGGACCCCCGCCACTACCACGGCATCCACCAGATTCTGGTCCATGCCGTGGCCCCACCAACTCCTGAATCAGACCATATCCCTTAAAATTGCTGTTATGTTATCTAAGTACAATTTTGTTCCCTCAAGGGACAAATGAACACCGTCTTCTAAATATAATTCTGTCCTTGCATATGTAATTTGATTGTGCCTTACACATACCCCTCCCATTCCTAACCACCACTTGTTGATTTCCCGATTCACATTTCTCCTGGCCTTATCTATCTTTTTGGGTTGAGTGCCTCCCCCCCATGAGAGGCGTGGTATCAGGTGAGTCCATAAAATTCTAACCCCCGGGAAAAAACCCGAAATCAACGGTAGGTGTGATTTGATTTGAATTATTAAATGGACACTAGTTCTGACCCGTAGGTCATTTTCACCTAAATGTATGACAAGGATGTTTGGGTGCTCTTTGTTCCTCATATGGGACAACTGTGGTACTAACTGGGCCCACCTCATGCCCCCTTTTCCTATCCAGTTAATGTTTGCCCTTTGCGTCAAACCTAGTTGCGTCCCCCCACTGGATCGCTTCGCCGCCTCCTCAGCCCGGCGAACGAAACTGTGGCCGATTATCCACACCACCATCTTGTTTGCTGCAAGTTGTCTATGTCCTGAAGGAATGGGGAAAACAAATTATTAGTTTTTTGTCTGTGGGCGGATGTAACCTTGGTAGGCCCGTGAGCGCCATCTTCCAATGGCCCTGATGTCTCTTTCTGTCAGACCCACCGCCGCAGCTGCTGTCGCGGCCCCTATCCTGAATGAATGTGTCCCGTATCTGTCTACCGGCAGGCCAACCCCTTTCAATGTTTTCTTAAAAACCCTTGTGAATTGGAATCGTGTGATTGGTGTCTTGTTCAGATGTATAAACAAATTGCCCAACCCCGAGGGCCGTGCTTGGAGGTATCCCTCAATTGCCCTGACCGGACAGATATCGAGCATCCTTGTTCGATTTAGGGTGACTATTTGCCCGTGCCCTTTCTGATCGGTCTTGGACCGACGGATCCTGATCGTTAACATACCTGAGCTAATCTCAATATCCTGGACCGTTATAGCCCTACCTGCTTGGTCGTATTTGCCCTCAGCTGCGACCTCGCTTATCCTGAATGCCCCAAAAAACATAACCTTGAAAATCGTGGAAAACAGTAACGTTTCGTAACTATTAAAACAAATTCCGGGCAACGCTTTACAAAGCGACCGTAAGATTGCCGGTGAAATAGGGGCCCTTTTGTCGACCGGGCGTTCTTGCTCTCTAGTCCAACTCTCGATCATGCGTCGTGCGAAAAAACCTTTGTCGGGTGAGGGGTATCCGTGTAAACGATTCATGAATGCCAAAGCTGCAACCTTTCCCGCTATTGTCCTGCCTGTCAATGCCCTACCTCGTAAGTGTATTAAATATTGTAGCATCTCGTCCTCTTGTATGGGAAAAGCTAGTCTCCAGCCCCTCCCCCTTCTAAACTCTTGGAATTCTTTAAATGCATGATTATAGGCTGTTTGGGTACGGGTGGCCAGGGATCCCTGTACGACCCTCCGCATCTCTACTCGCCAAGGCTCCACAAACCCATGGGCAACTTCTCTGGGTAGGGTGATGCCTCCGGTGCTAACTCCCGGAATCTCTCCATCTGTAACCGAGAGAGGGCATCTGCAATAGTATTATCCACCCCTGGAACATGGCGGGCTGTGAACAATATATTGTGTTTGAGGCAATTGAGAACCATTACTCGGACCAATCGCATAACCCTTGGGGACCTAGATGTTGTGGAGTTGATAACATGTACCACTGCCAAGTTATCACACCAAAACATCACTGCCTTGTTGTGAAAATCGGTTGCCCAAAGTTGTACTGCCAAAACAATGGGGAAAAGTTCTAAGAAGGTCAGATCTCGTGTGACCCCTGACTGTGACCAGGATAGGGGCCATGGTGCGGCGCACCACCGCCCATTAAAATATACTCCAAATCCCACTCCTCCTGCTGAGTCGGAATGAACCTGGAGTCGAGCCCCTTCCTTATATTTATCTAGCCAAAAACTAACTCCATTGAAATTGTCCAAGAAGGTTGCCCAAGTCCCTATGTCTTCTTTTATCTCCCTTGTTACCCTAACGTGGTGGTGTTGAGGGGGGTTTCCTGCTAGAGGGGTGTATAACCGTGACAGGAATGCTCTCCCTGGCACAATTACTCTACATGCAAAATTCAAGCTACCTACGAGTGACTGAATTGTGCGTACTGTTACTTTTTTGGCCACCCGGCACGCTTCCAGCTTTTCTTTGAGCAAATCAAGTTTGTCCCTGGGGAGGCACGAAAGGGTACGCTCCGTGTCGATTTCAATCCCCAAATACGTGAGTCTAGTAGCTGGGCCCTCCGTTTTCTCTGGGGCCAGCGGTAAACCCAAGTGTTTGGCTAAGCGTTGGAACTCATCGAGCAGGCCCTCGCACACTCCTGGGGTTGGTGGAGCAATTAACAAAAAATCGTCTAGATATTTCGAGACGTCCCCCATCCCCATGCGCTGACGAAAAATCCACTCCACCAACGAGCTAAAGCGCTCAAAAGCGGAGCAGGAAATCGAACAGCCCATGGGCATGGCCCTGTCATAGTAATATGCCCCTTCAAACTTCATTCCCAAGAGGTGAAAGCTACCCGGGTGTACCGGCAGGAGGCGGAATGCAGATTTGACATCGCATTTGGCCAGTCGTGCCCCTCTGCCAAATGACCTTACTCGTTCGATTGCCTGGTCAAATGACGTGTACCTTACCGTCGAAAGGTCTTTCGGGATGGCGTCATTTACCGAGCGCCCCCTTGGGTATGATAAATGGTGAATGAGCCGAAATTCACCTGGAGCCTTTTTTGGCACGATTCCCAAAGGGGATACCATAAAGTTATCAAAGGGGGGCTCGTCAAATGGTCCTGCAATACGCCCTTCTATCACTTCCTTTCCAATCTTACTCCTAACTACTTCCTCCATCCCCCGTACCGACTTCAGGTTAGGCGGTTCACGGCCGGGGTTAACGTTAACTACCGGAATAATGAAACCATAATCAAAACCTTGTATAATATAACGAACTTCTGCTCTGTCTGGGTGGTCTACTAAGGCCTTCTCGAGTCGCCTCACTTCAATTGGAGTTGGGCCCTTTCCCTCTCCCGGCCCCTGTCTGGCCACCTTGGCTACTTGGGCCCGGTCCCATTCCTGGCTGGTTCTTCCTAATGCCCCCCGGCTTTCCTCTGTAACAGGTTGATACTGAGTGAGACCCTCCACACACGGAACAGGCATGACGGAATTTACAATTTCCCCTAGAACACCTCCCGTTCCTGTTATACTCCCAGCAGGTAGCATTTCCGGGCCGTCTGTTCTCTGCCCTATTAGGATCATTTGCTGGGGCAACTCCCCCTTTTACCAACACATGCCCACTGTCTGTCTTGGGTGTATTGGTCGTGTCGACCATACAGTCCAACCAGAGATCTTGGGCGTGGCGGTCCCATCGCAGTCCCGGGGTAAAAGATGCCCTATGCCTGAATGCTTCGTCATATCGAAGCCAGGCTCCTGGAGGGCCCACTCCGTAAGCCCTCTTTACGATGTCTGCGTATTTTAACATTTCCACTGCCCGCTCGGGGAAAACTTCCAGCACCACTCCTAAGTATACGGAGAAGGCAGATGACCAGTTGGCCCAATTCCTGTCTGCCTTGGGCCTTCTGAACCTCTCCTTCTCTTTTGTGTCATCTTTTTCAGCCGGATCCGCAATTGGATCGCTGAATAGGAGGGCGAAGATATCTATATATTCGCCTCTCCATATCCTTTCCCTGGTGGCATAGGCGAGATGCTCGCCTATGGGGGAGGATAACTCTGAATAGCCACCACCCAAAGGTGGCACAGGGCGGGCCGGGGGCAGTATGGGTAGCTCGGATTGTACCCGCTGCTGACTTACTGTATCCGTACCCCATCTCTGAGGGGCAGCCCACCCAGGGCGAAATCCCCCAGCCACGGACTGGTACCCAGTTGGGGGGGGTATCGGGGTAACCTTTACCCATGTTCCATTCCACCACAACATCTGTGGTGCCGAACGATGGCCTGCGGGCTGTGACTGTTGTCCCCTGTCTGACTGAAATTGTTGCATCCCTAACAACTCATTTGGCCCACCCTCTGTTCTTTGTCCTACTTCTGTCCTGGCTTTTTCCAGCTGTCCCTGCAACCTGGGATCATAATTAGTCAGCCAGTGGGACTCACCTATCTGTGCCTCCCCTTCCCTGTAACCGCCCTCATACCTTCGGTTTTCCTCACCTTCCTGGGGCCAGCCAGCGTCCTCACTCATGTGGTGGGGAGTATGTCTCCTTCGCTCGGCCGTGGATTGCAGCTCCTTCTCCAGCGCCTGGATTCTTTCCCACATCCTTCTATCTGCATGCTCCCTTTCTGCAGTACTGGACTCCCTCCTGGGTTCCTCAGGCAGCTCCTCCTCCAAATCTGCTGGGACATAAATATTGCCCCCTCCCCCTTGCGAGCCCCCCGCCTGTGGGGGGGCCCCCAAAGCCGCGGGCGGTTGTACCCTTTGCCCTCTCTGGGCACGGTCCTGCTGTTGCCTTGCCCGGGTCATGGGAGTTTGGTCCTGGGGGCCAGGCCATCCCCAAATTCCATCATCCCTGTCTGGTTGATCCTGGTGACCCATGTTGTCATGATAAAGGTTTTCTTGCTGGGCCCTTAACATACCCTCACTCCGCACTGTGCCTGGGCCTGTGCCACTGGCCTGATTACTGGCCCATGGTTGGGGGCCTGCATCCCAATCTTCCCTCATATATCGGGCTGGAGGAATAATGGGCCTATCCCCGCGCCTGACTGGTGCAGGCCTCTCGCCTCCTGCCCGCTCCCATACCTCCCTTAGGGTGGTCTGTGTACCTTGGCTCATGCCCCGGCCCTCCCCGTGGTCCGGGCCTGCCATTTCCCCCTCCCCCTGGGCTCTCATTGCTGCCGCCAGGGCCTCGCAGGCCTGCAAACGGCCCTGCATCTCCTCCCTAGAGGGAAGGGGGGGGAGGCGCGCTCTCCCCTTCCCTGCTCACTGGGCACTGTGTGGCTGCTGGGGGTTCATCCTCTGCTGCAGCAGCTGGGCGCTTCTTTGCCCGTTGTTCTTTTCCTGCCGACTTCTTCTTCTGCCGGCCCATCTTTCCCCTTTTTTTTTTTTTTTTGAAAACAAGAGCAGCGTTTCTACGCTGCTGCTGCACGTGTTGATCAGGGCTGCAATGAGGTGAAATTGCTCGGGCAGCAACTGTTTCCTACCCCCTCCTATGGAAAGGGAGGAGCTGCCCCCGAGCCGTCCAATCAGGTGGCCAGTACACGCTCACCTGATACCCGGGCCACCATTCAGTAGTGCCTGGGTCGAACGCAACAGGGTTTCCTGCCCCTGCATTTTTCCCGCCTCTTCTCCGGTGCGGGGAAAAGGGGGGGCGCGGCAATCTCCCCCCGCCGCAATTCGGGGGGCGGAGGGCCCTTTTTTTTAGTATTCTAATGAACCTTTTTGTAGCTATTTATAAAAACTGCCAGAATCCAGCCAGAGTAGGACCATGCACACAACTGAGCATTGCTCTTTCGACCTTTAAGTTTAGTCGAACAGTTATTTGCAACTATTCATTTAGGTAGCTTTCTTCATAATGATGTTGTTGTGGAAAACTCAAATGAACAAGTGGCTTCTGAGTGTGCAGTAATGAACACCAATGTCCGAGAGAAGAATTTGGCCTATCCACATGCGTGGGAATGCTTACAGACGAGCCGCAGGGTCAGGATCTAAATCACCTTTTCTGATCAGTGAGTGGTGTAATACTTGAAACATTGCTGTGATTAAATTAATAAACTTTCTTCCTTTTCCCTTTTCAAAAAATATTATAGAATCAGAAATGAATTAGAAATTGAAATGTGGATGAGCCAGTCTCCTTCAGAAACAACAGGTACAGTAATAAGCTTTTGGTGATTTGCATCATTGACATGTTGCATAAACCAACACTCATAATGAATCATGCTGAAGCACTTTAAAGTTAAATTGTTTTAAATGAAAAAAGGCAATACCTCAGCTAAGTTCCCATGAGCATGACCCCAATGTGCTAAGTACATCATGCTCAGGCCCTTATGTTTCTTTTCCTTGGGTCCTAATTCAAAGTCCGAATCCTAATTCCTTTGGTCCTTTTGGGTTACGCTTGTCAAGAGTCTGCAAGAAGCTTCTCAATAAGGCACAATGCAGCTTCTATCTGTAAGAGTAAGCACAGATGCCAACTATGATTTCAGTCAAGAAGATAGCCAACAGCATACCTGTGAAGAGTGTGATCACCACACAGTTTGGTTTCAGTATAGCAATTGCCCTAAAGGCAGAGACAAAGTGGTGGTTTTTTTTACAAATGCCGGGCTGGTCAGAGCAAGTCCAGGGATGCATCCCTGTGTCAGCCCATATCCAGCCCTGCGTGGGTCGAGTTTACACAGACTCGACGGCTGCCACGGCCCCCACAGCAGCCCCTCCCCTACACCATAAAGTTGCAGGCGGATCACCTAATGCTCTAGGCTGCTGCCCGTAACTCTTTGGTATTGCCCAGGGCAACCTCCAGCAGAGAGCAGAGCTGTAGCGGCTGTCTGACAATCAGTCGGACCACAGCTCAACCTCGGGTTGGTGACCTGGGTTTGGGCAGCCCGCTTCGCTGGCGGTGCTCCGGGATGTTCTGGAGCATCACAAGTGGCGATGGAACAGCCTGTTCCACCTCTGCTCTGCCTGCACATCTGGCAGCCCACCTTTAAATGGATGGGCCACCCGGGGGTGAGGCAGAGCAGAGGAAGGGCTGCCGTCTGTCTGTGTACCCCCAATGACAATAATGGGCCTGATGATGGTGATCATTGCAGGAGCCCCAGAAGTTGCTGCTGTTGTAGTAGTAGTAGTAGTAGTAAATAATAATGATAATACTTAATTTTGTTTTTTAAAGTGCCCGCCTCCCCAAATGACACTTTGAGTTCTTCACAAGCATAAAATACAGTAATCTAAAACAATATAAAATCATTTAAAACTATTTAAAAGGGGTAGGTAATTTAAAACTACAAAAGTGTTATGAAGTTTTGCCCAGACAGAAACACTTATGCACATCAATAGAACACCAGAAACTCAATAAAACAAGAATTTAAAATATAAGCAAACTGTGACAAATACAAATTTATTTCTAGACCCTCATTTTGCCTGCTTACCACTGAGCTATTCCCAGAGTCCTTTCATTGAGTTAGGAAGATAGAAATTGTCAAAGGAGATAACTTTGACCCACAATTTCATAGCAATTGGTGCACTTGGAGGGGGAAAAATAATCTTTTGTAGCCAAAAAAATCCCATTGACTTCTATCAAGCATTGTCCCCTTACACATACCCATAGGAAACCAGGGTTTATTAGATTGGGTGTTTGCTGCACAGAACTACTTGTTTAAACAGGTAGTCCATCCTATTGACCAGGTATAACCAGATACAGTAATGTTCGTTGCATTGCCTGGCAAGCCCCGATTTCTAGGTATTGCACAAAATCCCCCCTCTGGGCATTGTTTTCTCAGAAATTGCCAATTTGTCTTCCATCTGTAGCTTTCTTTTCATTTTCCCCAGCTACTAGCATCCTGTCAGTGCTGTCTTAGTAACCACTTTTGTACTTCCAGAAACCCACAGTGACCCTGAGGTGAAAGTGGCCATGGAGAAGCCTCTGTCTGTCATAGAACAGCTTGAATTGCTAAGGTGTCAAGTTCACGCTAAGTGGAAGGAAATTCAAGAGATGGAAAAAGAGATTAAAGAAAACATGGCTCACGCTGGGATGGCAAATATTACAGAGAAGACTATTAAAGACATAGAGGCATGTTATAACTTAAACTTGCTAACAAATATTTAGATTTCCCTGAGGATAACCAATGCCTACATTTCAAGGTGATAGACTTGCTAGAACTGTGATTGACAATTCTTCCAAACTCTGTGTGTTTTTTTCTTTTATCCTTTGAAAGCAAGCAAGTCTGTTATTCTGGGCACGTATGTGAGCTCATTCACTAGCGGGCCTGAGTGCTGTGAGAAGTATAGGCCCTGGCCCTGAAATATGAGGTATATTGATAAATCCCTGTCCCTACATGCAGCACCACTAAATTTTCAGTAGGGTTCTGTGCCATCACCGGGGGCCTATCATTGTGCACCATGTCTCAGGATTAGGACTTAGTTTATAGCTATATGCCTAGTGAAAAGTATATACAAGCCTGATGTGAAAGTATTTATTTATAGCACTTAATACAGGTAAAAAGTCAGATTTTTAAATAGTTGGTCTTTCATTTCCCACCTACACTCAGCAGTGCCCTCCTATCTCCCACCCTGTCTCATACATAGAAACCCACATCCTCCCCCCTTTCTGTCCCTCTTCCTCCATCTTCTGTTCAGCCCCAGCCTCCACTCTGCTCACCCCAGGCCTTCCTCCATTTGGTTCTAGTCGGTCCTGGTCACTGCTTCTCTCTCCCTGCATCGACTTTTTTGTTTCTCTTGCGATGCTGCCCCTCCCATTTCTCTAGCTTAGGGAAACTCAACGTGTCAGCAGGGGAGATAGACATGCTGTGACTGTGGCAGCAGTGTCACACACCCCCTCCCCAAAGGCCTGACAGCATCTTGTACAGGGACACTTGATCACTGTGTTTATCCTATTGGTGGCAACTGGACAAGTTGTAGCTGGCAGGCTGGCCCTGGTTTGTGTAGGTGCTAATAACTGCAAACACAGCTAAGTGCATTTAGATGTTTATGTTCCTTCATGTGATTGTCAATTGTTGTTTTGCTGTATAAATTAAAATGATATCATCTGTGAAAACAGAATGGCAAGCACGGCTGGTAAAAAAAATAAGCTTACCATCTATTAATTTATAATAAAAGCAAACAACGGGAAAGCATAAAGCTATTAATTTGTCTTAAATGCCCTTTCAATAGAATACTTTGTTACATAGCTATCATTAGAATTATTTATTTGTATTACAGAAGCATCCAGAGGTCCAGCCTGTGGTGGAGTCTTATTGTTCAGAATACTGCACAAAACACTGAGCAGCAGACAGCCTTTCTCCCAGATAGTTTGATGGGATGTGTGAACACTGGCGGGTTCGGGGGGGAAGAACCTGTTTGGGTGGGAGGGGCGGTTTTCCCTCCCCCCTCCAGGCTGGGTGGGTGGAAGGGGCGCCGGGGAGCACCTCCCCCCCCTGCCCAGCCTCATAATTTTTTTTTAACCCACACCCCACCCCAGGGATCACCCTACCTGGTGTTGCTGGGGCTTTGGCCCTGGGTCCGGCGGCGGCTCGTCTGGTGGTGGGTCCGGCAGCGGCAGTGCTCCAGAGCACTTCAGGCTGCTACTAGGCCTTCCAGATCAAACCAGAAGGCCTAGTAGCAGCCTGAAGCGCTTCAGAGTGCCGCTGCTGCTACACCCACTGGACCCGCTGCTGCTGCCAGACCCGGAGCCCGACCTACCTGGTGGTGCCAGGGCTCTGGCCCCAGGTCCAGCGGCAGCGGGTCCGGCAGCGGTGATGCTCCGGAGCACTTCAGGCTGCTACTAGGCCTTCTGCTTTGAAGTTATTAATTAGGAATATAGTGCCAGCAATGTGCCTGGCACTGATTAATTAGGTCTCTGCCTGAGATGACTTACAATGTAGGATGGACAAGGGAGGAGAGTATAGGGAGAGGCATAGATACACTCATGAATGTATGAAGTAATTGGGGTGTTGCTTGTGAGCATTTCTCACTATGTTGAATACCGAGGACAGAGTTTTCAGTGAGAATTTTTTTTAAAAAAATAATTCATTGCACATGCACAAAATCAGCACCAGACCATTTTACACATGCACAAAATGGCCACTGCCCTTAATCAAAATGGTGGTGATAGCTATCACTGCCATTTTAGTTAAGGGTGGTAGCCATTTTGTGCACTCGCAATGATTTTTTTCTTGCCAAGAACTAGGCAAAGATATTCTGGTGCTCAGTTGATCCTGGGATGAACTGAGTGTGACAGTGAGGACCCTCCTCCTCATAAGGGGGCAACATAGCACAGTCTCTGGGAAATTTAGCTCCTTCCACTGCCACACCCAGACTGCATGCCTCAGCCTTACTGTTAAATTTAGACTCTTGCCTCTAAGTCACCCCCAATAGCCAGCCCAATTGTCCACTATAGGGCTTCTCCCACTAAGTGTGGGTTCCAAACATTACTCAGGCAGCAAATAAACAAACATAAATAAGGAATGAGCCCACTTGAATTTTGGGTTCCTTCAGAGTCTTTAAATGTCTTGAAGTGCTGCACTTTAGCTTCAGCCAGAATGCTGTAGTCCCTGCTTTCCTTATTGCAGGCTTCCCAATTACCTTCGGTTCTCCACCTTCTGCCCCTCTGCCTTTCTTCTCCTCTTTTCTCCCTTCTTCCTCCTGGGCTTTATGACTTATATAGCAGGAAGGTGGGACTGCCCAACTGCTGTGTCTCAGGGCTAATAGTAGCAGTAGTCCTTAGGCACTTAAAGTGCCAGTGCCACAATAAGTGCCATAATACAACTTCCTGGCTGGGAAAACTCAGGGTGTGGTACTTGGGGATTGTACATCGTCCCCGTGGGACCTCTCATGTGGTGTCCCACAGGGATCAATTCTGTCCCCTCTCCTGTTCAACGTACACATGCAGCCTTTGGATGAGATCGTGAGAGGGTTTGACGTTCAGTGTCATCAGAGAGCACATTGACACTCTCTAACTGCCTATTGTCTTCTGGGCCGGATTTGGGATGCTGGTCTTGACCTTTGAAGCCCTTGATGGTCTGGGTCCTGCTTACCTGGAGGATTGCCTCAGCCCCTGGGTGGCCCCTACAGTCATCTGGGAATGCCCTCTTGGAGATCTAATGTTTTAGGTGGGTCCGTACAGGCAGGAGGACTTTCTTGGTGGCTGCACTGTCGCTTTGGAATGTCCTCCCAGTGGAGGTCTTCCTCAGCCCGAATCTCCTTGCCTTCCAGCATAGTTGTAAGACCTGGCTCTTTCGCCAGGTGTTTGGCAGGGGAGAGGGGGTGGATGGGTTGGGTTAGGGGGGTTGGGAGGTTTTTTACAAACCTTTGATGGTTTAACCATGTTTTGTTTATACTTATAGTGTATTTTATATTGTATTTTTATTTATTTTTTGATTTATTGTTTTTATTGTAAGCCACCTTGAGTCGCCTGTGCGAGAGAGGTGGAATATAAATATGATTAAATACATAAATAGTAAGTAAGTAAGTAAATTTTATTGCATGGACCATCTGGTCTTTACAATTTGAATATATCATCCAAAAAGAAAAAAGAAAAACATAAAAAGTACATATCAATAATAATGCAAATATATGCATTTAGAAGTATACAATTAAATTTAAATGTAGAACAACATAAATTAAAAACTCATACAACTGAACAAATTAGCAGAAAAATTAAAATTTAAAACAAAACCACAACTGATAGTACCACTAGTGGGGAACTAAACATTTGCCCCATTAAATTTTGCACCAATTAACCATAAGTGCATGGGCAATAGGGATGTGTGAACGTAATTCAGATGTTCGGAGTTCAGACCGAACTTGGTCTGTTCAGACGTCTGAACTGAACATCCGAACCGAACTCGAAAATGGCCAAACAGTTTGATCATGTTTGGGTGAGTTTGGATGAGTTTGGGGGTGGGAAAAATGTGACTTTGGGCAGGAAAAACATGACTGGAAGGGGGAGGCAGCTGAGGAGCAGACTTCCTGGCACCAGGGGTGGAGACCAGGGGTTGTTTCAGGGCCAAATGATACCAATTCAGAAAAAAATCTTTGAATTCAGTATCGGTATCGATAGCACTATTTCCGAATGTTCGGCCAAGTTCGGCCGAACCGAACAACCGAACCCGAACTCAGGTTTCGAACTGAACAACTGAACGTCCGAACATCTGAACTGCATTCTGTTCACACATCCCTGATGGGCAAAATTTGCCACCCTCCTGACCACTTGATCATCTGGGTTTGACAATAAGAATTTTTTATATATACATACATTTTACTGTGTAGCCAAAAGGCAAAGATACAAATGCTAAAAAAAGAAAAATACAATATAAAGCCCTTGATAGATTGCAGGGTCTTTGAGCTGTTAGTGCATAATCCAAAATGAAACGTAGCACACAGGACAACCTTGGCCTTGGTATCTACCATTGGAATCTATAAGGCCATTCACTCCCCAAGGTTTAATAACAGACTCTTACACAGAAACCCTACTTGTCCTCTATAAAGGGCTGCCAATTTAAATAATTCCCAGGGCGTCAGCCCACACCATGTCAAGTAGGGTTAGAAGGCAGAATCCCTCGTTGCTTTAGAATTGGCTGTCTTATAACCAAGACGGCGTAAGCAAAATCAGCCACTGCTCTAGTTATAGCATTGTCATTTGGACTCAGCAATCTCCGCAACAGCCAGACATTGGCTCTAGAATGAAGTTTCAGAGGATTTTTCCAAGGTGTTTTAAACGTAGACCCACCAAGGTGGAACATCTTAATAAAATATGGGGCACAGTATCTTCTTCTCCCATGTCGCAGAGCTGACAAACCCTCCAAGCATGGGGAGTTCCCCTATATCTTCCAGCTACTAAAGCTGAAGGAAATGAGTTACTTCAAAGTTTTGAAAGTGCCATACGCCTTGCTGGATCCAACCAGGCAAAGAGGTAGTTAGATTCTACAGATTGTGGGTTATATATCTCAATCCCAGGAGCAACCTCTTGAGAGGCCAACAGTGCCTGTTCAGTCTGGCAAAGTTGGTCTCAAAGCCTCTGTTGTACTAACTTCTTAAAGGTCTTTGCTCCAACCCTCCCTAGGGTCTCTGGAGAGAACCCCAGCTGCTGGATTAGTAATTTAACTTGTACTTGCCATGGGTCCAGCAGACCAAATTTCAGAGCCATATTCAAAAGAGAGTTTTCCTCGTGGGGAACTGTAACTATTCTAAGCCAATAGTTTATTGTTTGTTGTATCGCTAAGACCTCCACAGTTACTGAAGCTGTCTCAAGTTGGGAGACTACCTGAGGAGAGCCTCGGGGGATACCCAGGACAGAGGTCAAAAACCCATTTTGGACACATTCCAGTTTGCCCAAATAGGCCAGGCTCCACACCGGAGCAGCATACAAGGCCTGGGCAAGCACCTTAGCTTTAAACAGAGATAGCGCTGAAGCAACCACCCGCCCACCTTGGCCATAGTAGAATTTCAAAATGGCCGCTACAGATTTCCTAGCCTGGGCCTTGACCTGCTCATAATGGCTTTTCCAAGTATCCTAAATACTTGAAAAGGTTAACTTGTTCTATAGTTTTCCCTTTTATGGACCAAACCTGTAACCTTTTCCTGTTCTTATTTCCCACCACAAGTATTTTCGACTTAGAATAATTTACAATCAATGTTTCCCTAGCACAGTAGTCCCTAGGGATGGGCGAACAGATCGCAGTTCGGGTTCGGCGGTTCGGTTCGGCTGCATTCGGTTCGTCTGTTTGGTTCGGTGGTTCGGTTAGTTCGCCTGGTTCGGGTTCAGCCGTTCAGTTTGGCCGTTCTGTTTGGCCATTCGGGAAATGTTATGGGTGGTTTTTTTGTTTTTTATATGGTTTTTTGGTTTTTTATTGGGTTTTATATGGTTTTCTTTTGTTTTTTATTTGGTTTTTTTGTTTTTATATGGGGTTTTTTAATTTATTTTTTTAATCTAATATTATATATATCTATCTACACTAAATCTAACTGCTATTAACTATTCTAAATGCTATGAACTAAATGGATTATCTAATAAGTACACAGGCCTACTCCTACAAACACTAAAACTAAATCACTAACGCTATCTCTATCACTAAGCTAGCTCCTACAACTACTATCCCTAACCTATCTATCTATCTCTCTATATCTATATCTCTCTATCTCTCTATATATGGGATGGGGGGGGGGGAATCACAAACACAAGGTTTCAGTTTAAGGTTTAAGTTTCATTTCAGTACAAAACTGAAATGAAACTTAAAGCAATCTAATAATCCTACTCAATGCCTGCTGATCAGGAACAGTGACTAGCTCAGAAGTTGTTGGGAAGGGGGAGGCAGATAGTTTCATTTCTTGCAAGCCTCTCCACCCCTGGTGCCTGGAAGTCTGCTCCTCAGTGACTAGTACTACCCCTCCCTGTCACCTTACAGTGAACCTTTTTTTGCCACCCAAACTCACCCGAACGTGATCCGAACTGACCAAACTGTTCGGCCATTTTGCCGTTCGGTGTTCTGTTCTGTTTGGTATGTTCGGGTTCGGGTTCAGGTTCACATTCTGTCGTCCCAACAGGCCGAGTTCGGGCCAAACTCCGAACTTCCGAACCGCGTTCACCCATCCCTAGTAGTCCCCAAACAGCTCCAATTGCCTCTTAAGACCAATAGCTGTTTGGGACAAAAGCACAGAGTCATCCGTGTAAAGCATAATTGGAAGGCGCCTTTTAGCCACCACTGGAGCATGGGTGTCTTTAGTGTTCATAAACTGAACCAAATCATTCAAGTAGAGGTTAAAAAGCACCGGGGCCAGCAGGCAACCCTGTCTGACCCCTCTTTGTACTAAAATTGGAGCGGACCGGACATCCCAGACAACCCCCTTGTTTGGTCTAGCCTGTCCTAGGGATTTACCCCTGACATCTAAGGAGGACTGGGTTATTACCCCTGTAATGGACGCGTTGACTTTTTCAGTTTACCCGCTGCCATCTGGAGCACTCCCTTCCTGGGATTCAAAATTCTGGATTGCGCAGCATGTCTCTGTTATTCTGGGTTGTCTTTTTTTGCCTTCTAATATATCCCGTTTTTTCTATTTGCCATTGAAGGATAGTGCTGTACGATTAGTTAGTTATTTTTGTTCATCTGCCATAGTAGAATGGCTTCTGTCCAATGTTTATTATCTTAGCCAGTGTGGGGTTTATGTGGCCAAAATCTATGCTAAGAGGGGAATTGTCCCACTTATGCCCCAAGTTTTGCCTACCCCGTTAGTTTCCCAGGTAGGAAATCCTGACTTGCCCCAGCCACCTAGGGGGAAGGTAGGTACCATACCAGATACCTTGAATGACTGTGGTTTTAATAATTTGGTTCAAATTGAAGCCCCTTCTGTTTCTATTCCTGCTTCGGGCTGTGGGTCTACTATTGAGTTTTGGCTTTATCTAAGCCGGACAATTCTCACCCTAGGGCTCCTGACCTAGCCAGTTCTGGGAGGCCCTCCCTTGTGGCGGCAGCTTCTCAGATTCCGCTAATGTCCCAAGCTGTCAGTCCATCTTCAGGCCAAGCTTCTAAAGTCCATCTATCCCCCCAATGTTTTTCTATTTGAAAGGCAGGTGCCCCAGACCCAATGTCCGATTGTATTGAGCCCTGTCCTGGTTAATCATGGCACAGTTAAAAATAAGTTGGTCTTTCCTCTTAGAGGGGCCTCGATTTTTGAAGAGCTTCTGGCTGCTGACCCTGTGTGTAGGTCTACTGTTTGTGGGGCCATGGGTAAACCCTAGCTGATTATATGTGGTAATCCTAGATTAAAGTTTAAGCTTTCCTAGGGTATTTTAACACATATTTTATAGATTTTCCTTTTAGGGCCCTAGACGGGAGATACCCAAGGACTATATGAATTTGTATACATGTAGGCACTTTTGTTGTTTGTTTGAGCAATGGCCTATGGCTACTCTGTAATAAAATTCATTCATAACAAAAATGACAAATAATAATAATGAAAATAAAAATGAAAATGACACTTTGCTTTGGAAATAAAGGGGAAAAATTGAAAAATGTATTTCTGGATAAACTTTTTTGTTTCTTATTCACTTCTAAAGAAACTTGAGAGAGTTATACCCTCAATGGAGGGCATTATGTGTACCAATTTTTGAAACAATTAGAAAAAGGGAACCTATTTTAGAAGCAATTGAATGTTGTGATTTTAAAAAAAGCTCCATACACACTCATGGCTACAACTTCTTTATCTTCCATACAATTCAAATGAAACCTGTAAATATTATGTCCCTCCACAAGCTTAATACTTCTGACAATTTTCAGAAAAATTGGATAAAGGGTCCTGATGGTATAACACATTAACTCAAAAATACATTTCCAGCTGTAGCATGTTTATTTTCAATCCTGTTTACAGTACATTTATCAGGAATGTATCATATATATTCCCTGTCATCTCTGCCAAATTACAAAACAATTTGATAAAGGGACCCAATTTTATAAGCAATTGAAGTTGTCCCCTTGAAGACCATTATTCAGATAAATAGCAGTACATGCAGTGCCAGTCGGAGGCAGGCACCTGGCATGGCAGGGGGAGGGAAGCTGTAGGAGGGAGGATATGGAGCAACCCAAAAGACTGACAGACACATTAACTGGCCAATTACTGCATACTTCCAGCTTTACGGGACCAATCAGTAGTGGCATTGAGGCAGGCATAGGGGGCGGCCCTCAGGCAGGCATAGAAGGAACATAACTTGGACTTTGGGGATAGCATCTCAGCAATCAGGAGACATAGCTTACCCATCCAGACTGACCAATTATCATCACAATCACATCCTGCAGCACTGTGACAGAGGATATAAGAGAATCTCTAATGGCGCTTTCCTAAACAGATGCTTCTGACTTCCCAGTAACAAGTGGGGCAGAAAATTTGGGGTGGTCATAGCACAGAATGAGGATATTTGGTTGACATTTCTGCTGGCCAATTGGCATCACAAACCGATCTTATACCACAGTGACACGTAAGAGAATCACTGGCATAGTCTCCTTCTCTGAATATGCTGTGCAGGCATATAAAATTGGGACACTTTATCACAACTTTCTGATATTTGGCAGAGATGATCATGAAAGTGTGATATATAGTCCTGCCAAATTTCATTTACACTGGTTGGACTACAAAGATGTTACAGTCAGACATACATTTATAAGTTAATTGCTTATACCACCAGTACCTTTTATCCAATCCTTCTGAAAGTTGGCAGAGGAAGTAAATATTGGAACGAGTGTAAACCTGACAAGTTTCATCTATGTTAAGTGTGAGGTAAAGAAATTACATCTAAGAAGATATATGAGGATTTTTGCAAAATAACAGAATCCAACTGCTTATAAAATTGAATTCTTTTATTCAATATTTTTGGAATTTGGTACACTTAATTCCTTTTAGTGGAGGTACAGTCCCTCCAGACATCAGCCAAATATAATGAAAAACAAAAATGTTACAGCCACAAATGTATTTTCCACTGAAACCAATTGAAAATGAAAGCAAAAACAAAACCAAAAACAAAAATGACAATTTGATATTTATGAAAATGAAAATGAAAGCAAAAGCAAAAACAATGATTTGATATTTATGAAAATGAAATAACAAAAATGAAAAACGAAAACGAAAATGACATGGACCCCTGGTGCACACCTCTAGGGATTTGCTGCTCTCCGTATCGCCCCACCTTCCATAGACAATGCAAAATCTGTCTGTTTCACCAGGCATGTGGTGAGGGGGATGGGTAGTGGGTGGGTTTTTTTTCTTTTGGGAGTAAGGGGTATTATTTTCTCGGAAGTTTGTGTTTTTTTTGTTTTAATTGATATTTTATATTCTGTATATTATCTTTTTGTATTATGCTTTTTAAAATATGTGTAGATTTTTATATTTTTTATATATTGTGATCAATTGTTTATTTTATGTTGGAAGCCGCCCCGGGATTCCGTAGGGATCGGGGGCGGCATATAAATGGAATAAAGTAAATAAATAAATAAATAAATAAATAATGTGTTATTCACCCCCCTGAGCTACGATTGGGCAGGAGGGGGCAGTATACAAATGCTGAAGATAAATAAATAAATAAATAAATAAATAGAATAACATTAAACTTCAGCCCTCCACATGATTGCTCTTTTGCTATGTGAGCTTACTTTAAAGAGACAGGCCCTGTGACTCTGTCACACTGGACACTGGGATTTTGATGAGATATCGAGCAATCTCAAGTAATCTCAATATCTCATTTCAGCCCTAGAAGTAATGCATGCAGTTTAGCTGGGTTACAGTGGAGAAGGGGACTGTGAATGAAAGGACTAAAGGAGCATCAATGAGCAGTCTGTGGTGGTGAGGAGCTAGGGAAAGGTGAGGTCAGTAGCCAATAAATCCACTACGGTCTGGGAGATGATCCTGGAGCAGGTGGCCGACCTCGCATGTATTACAGAGACCTGGCTGGACACTGAGTCGGGGCCTATACTGGCTGACCTTGTTCCAGCTGGGTACTTCGTACAGCATCAGCCTCAGCTGGGGGGCTGGGGTTGGCGGTGTAGCCATTATTTTTAAGAATACATTCTCTGTGAGGAGATTTCCTCTGCAAACTATCATGGGTATAGAGGGCCTTCATCTGGTGTTGGATTTTGCTGGAGACAGAGTAGGGACTGACAGAAAAGCTGTAGGTTTTCAGGAGGGATTGGAAGGGGAGGAGGAAATGAGTAGAATGTATGTGTTCAGGAAGGAAGTTCCAGACATAGAGGGCAGCATGGAAGAAGGGGGGGGGGGGGGGAATGGTTTGGGGAGGAGGAGACTCTGAGGAAGGTGGCAGAGGCAGAGGAGGTGTGAAATTTTATGATGGGAATGTGGTGGGAAATGAGGGCAGATATAGGGAGGAGCAACGCCCTGAAGAGCCTTGAAGGTGAAGACGAGGAGTTTGTGCTGGATGCAAAGTAGGAGAGGGAGCCAGTAGAGGCATCAGAGGAGTGGTTTAACATGAACAAAGGGGCTGGCAATGTGGATGTTCTTGGCAGTGGAGTGTTGAACAGAAGTGAGAGGGTCAAGGTGGGAGAAGGTCAGTTAGGAGATTGTAGTGGTCAAGGCAAGAGATGATTTGAGCATGGACTAGAGTTTTGGCAGTGGGAGCAGTAACGAAGGGTTGGATTTTAGCAATGTTATGCAGAGAAGTGACAGGCCTTAGCAACAGACTTGTCCCTGGCACTGGTCAGGTTAACTTCAATCTCAGCTGAGTTGCATAACCAACTCATTGCATGCAAACAAACAAAACCCAAAACATCATACCATCATTGAAATGTATCACAGCTAAAAGTGGGCAAACATTGAAAGGGTTTAAGTTCAAACATTTCTCCAAATTTTCATACTTGGAGGCAGAATTTATCCATCTTGTAATCTCCAAATCCCTTTGCTTAGTTACACTGGTGGTAATGCAGAGCAGCCACGTCAAGTTCTAAAAACAAACTAACTAGAAATCGTGCACACTGCAGGCTTGCTTGTCTTTTCTGCCTCAGCAAACCTACCGTGATTGCTTGGAAGAACTTGGATCCCTTGAAGATGAATGAAATTCTGATTATTTCTCTTACTTGTCATTTATATCAGTCAGCCTCCTGTATTAAAAACACAGCATGAAAGAGGGTTATTGCTCATTTCCTTTGAGGAGACAGTCTTGATTAACTTTGGTGTATTTATAACATAATAGAACAATGATTAATGTAAGAGAAAATTTATTAAGGGTGATGATCCTTATTGGGTTTTGCTTTCTGGTCATTCTTAACTGGCAGGACAATCCTTCACCACTAAAGTCAATAGGAATTTTGCCATTGACTTCAATAAGTAGAGGACTGAGCCCTGAGAATTTACCTGGGCTGCATTGAAGAGGTGCAGTCAGTAAAAGGAAGTTTTTCCCACAGCCCTTACAGACCCAGGTAATCTGTAGGATGCTTCATATAAAGTGCCAACTAATCACAGCCAGTGTGTAAGCCAGGACTGGGTGTGTAGAGTGGCCCTTAGTAGCCTGAGAGTTAGGTCAGTGGGCAAAGGTTCAGTTATTTACTTTCCAGAGAATTTGTGAGAGATTTTAGCAGTCTCCTTTTGCTTTTGCAGGCAGAAACAGTGAAACTTGAGGGAAGCAACAAATTTCTTAAAAACCAAATAAAGGTAAGTACATATTGCAGACCTGTGAGAAGGTCAAAAGACATGTTATGAACCTATTGATTGCAAAGCTTTTGATACTTGGCCCAATCCAAAGTCCCTTGATGTTGTTAAGAAACTGACTTCAATAAGCTGTAACCCCAAGAAAATGTCCACATATCATCCAGTTGCCCCATGATTTTTTTTCTACAAGCAGTAGTCAAAGCGGAGAGCTCCAAAGACAGCAGATCAGCTAAAAATGAAATTAAATCAATTCAAAATGCTAAAGCTCTCAGTGACCAATTGCAATAGGGCAAGGCATTGGTATGAAATAAGCAAACTTAACTAGTTTAACATGCTAGCTTGACTAGCTTTTCTGTAACCAAAAAGGCGATATGAATAGGAAGAAAAACTTTGGGAGGCTTATAGATATCTAGAGAAAAAAATAAGACAGCAAGAAAATATAATTTGGAGAGGAATAATTTTAAGGGCAGATGTTATTCTACTGCATGCTCAAGAGTCTAGTATTGGATATTAAACATTTGATACTATATCTGATTTTTAGCAAAGTGTGAGATTATGATGCTAATTGATCACAGTCCAGCAATGAGACTTGAAAAATGGGAATTCACAATGGTAGGAAAAGTCAAAAAAATAATTGAGCTAAAATTAATATTTGTTCAAACCAATACATCTGTCAGATTTGTGCTATCCAAACTGAAACTGAAGTAGATAATAGTTGCTATCCATTTGCGTTTTCTCAGCTACCTATCCATGGGAGCAATTATAGTAAGGGAAATGGAGGATGAATCCCCCACAGATTTCCTCCCCACCTCTCAAATTGTGGCCTAATGGGTTGAAGCCTTTGTAGGGCTAGCATCCCCCACAAACTTTAGCTCAAGGTTCCACGCATATCAGTTTGGTTATTTCAGTATTTCACTTCATCTCAGCACTACTATTGCTATTGTGCATGACCAACAGTCAAAATACCAAAATAACCAAACGGAAATAGACAAAACAAAGAAAAAAGTTAAGTAACCAAAACGGAATACCCAAATAAGCAGATATGCAAATACTTGTTTTAGTTGTGGATATTATTCAGATAGCCATTCAAAAATGAGAAAAACATCAATGAATACAAAATTCACTATTTGTTTCAGCTCTAAAAAGGTGGAAACTATAGTATTTCATGGATGGCTGAGGGAAATAGATAACTTATTTAACGAACAAGTAAATAAGTAAAGGAGTGAACCCCAAATCAATAAGGATTAATCAATAAAGGAGTAAACCCCAAATCAATGCTGCTAGATTTAGTCTAGCTGGTGTCTCAGCATCAAGGTATGCTCCTTTGACTGTTTAGTGCCAGTGCTGGTTCTTAGTAAAATCATGAGTCTCACTGAAGTGAATGTGACTCATAATAGCACTGAGAACTGATAACAGCTTCATGATCACACTGGGTGCAGCTGCATGAGATACACTGGGCAGGCTACCACGCCTTGGGCAGCCTTAACACAGTCTTGGGCAGCTGGGCCACGCGATGCAGTGCATCCTATGACCAGCGGCTGCCAGATCTTTCCTCTGCCCTGGGGCAGGCTGAGCAGCTGGCTGCTACACACTGGATCCTCAGGAAAAGTCCAAAGATGTGTCATGTAGCAGCCTTATCCCATAGGGGTAAGGCTGCCCAAGTGAGGTCCCTCCTGCCCTACCACGTGACAAGATCCACAGTGGGACTTTCAGCAGTAGGTGCTTTTGCCCATTGTGCAGTTCCACATCATGGCTGGGGTGGAAATTTGGTTGGGCCAGGGCAGGGGCGGTGCCTTGGCCCACCCCAGTCATAACCCAAACAAATTCCCACCCCGACTGTGACCTAAACCATCTGGCAGCAGCCTGCACACGGGACGGGGTGCTCATCCGTCCAGCTCCCTGTGTTGGCGGTTCAGGAGTGGACACCTGGGAGCCACTCAGTCGATGGCCTCCACCAACACGGAATTCCATATGGTCACGAGGCCATCGAGTGAATGGCCATTGAGATCAGAGGAAACATTCCCTAGAGTGGTCTGGAACCTTCCAGGTTCCATAAGCTGTCAGGGGCGAACCATCCTAACTGGTTCTGCACTCTCCCGGGGGCTGACATGTGCCAGGTTACCGGCCCGGAGGAGATAATGATCAGTCCATGACAAGGGCACTTATGACACCTCCCCCACTAACAGATCCCCCGCCTCAAGGCTTGTGCAAAATACCATGTCCAGGGTATGTCCTCCAACATGTGTGGGGCCCACCATTCTCGGAGACAGGCCCCTGGTAGCCATGGCAGCCATGAACTCACACTCTGCCACTCCAAGACTGGCATCGGCATGGATGTTGAAGTCCCCCAGGACTATTGCCCTCGGGGACCGCAAGACCACCTCTGACACCAGCTTGGTCAGTGTGGGCAGGGAAACCGCCATACAGGTGTGTGCCCGGTATATCAGCAGTATCCCTACTCTGTCTCTGGCCAAATCCAACACCAGATGAAGGCCCTCTATACCCATGATAGTTTGCAGAGGAAATCTCCTCACAGAGAATGTATCCTTAAAAATAATGGCTACACTGCCCACCCCGGCCCCCCAGCTGAGGCTGATGCTGTATGGAGTACCCAGCTGGAACAAGGTCAGCCAGTATAGGCCCCAACTCAGTGTCCATCCAGGTCTCTGTAATACATGCGAGGTCGGCCACCTGGTCCAGGATCATCTCCCGGACCATAGTGGACTTATTGGCTACTGAACTCGCATTTACCAGCAGCAAACCAAAGTCAGGGACCCAGTTAGGGATGGGAAAATGTGGTTCAGAAGTTTGGACCGAACTCGGTCTGTTCAATCGACCGAACTGAACTTCTGAACCGAACTCGAATTTCAAACTGAACCGAACCAAATTTCTGAACTCCGTTCTGTTCGCCCATCCCTAGGGGCCCTCTGATTCCCAATAACCTCACCATCTGCCTGGGGGCTAGTGAGCGGGATAGGAATATAACATCTGTCCCACCTCACAGATCTAATTAGTCTCCCAGAAGGACCATAATTCCCCCGGCCCACACCAACCCCTATAGCTGCGGACTCCCCCCCCCCGGTCCATTCCCCCACCCCC
>QEPC01006843.1:1193671-1214496 GCA_003113815.1 Sphenodon punctatus
CTGCCACAGGAGGGTAACCCCCCTCCCCAAAGGACTGCACCCCTCCCTCACACCGAGTGGGCCAGCCCCTCCCCCCTTAACCCAGTCCCTTCATCCATCATCCACACAATATAAACAAGCCATCCCCCACCCCCTCACCCTAAAACAACTATACCCCTTACCCACTGCTAGTACCCTCCCGACCCGCCTGGTCCCACTAAGGGCCATGCCTAATGGCCCTTTGACAGTGGCCCTTAGGTGCATGGTCTGCAGTGCACACCTGTGGCTCCGCCAAGCATCAGGCCTCTTAACTCCCTCCCCTGGCCCAAAAGTCCTAGGAAAGCCCTGCCCCCCTCTCCTCCCACAGGAGAGGAGGGGCAGAGTGTTACCTGGGGCACAGGCCTAAGGCTGGGCAGTTGGAACTCCCAGAGGAGGGGTAAGCTGAGGAAGGACTCCCAGACCCTGCAGTGGCAAGCAGAGCAGGCAGGCAGGCAGACAGCAGAGCGGTGGATGGTCTCACTAACTCTGCCAAGCAGCAGGCCTCTTATCTCCCTCCCCTGGCCCCAAAGTCCTGCGAATTCAGCCCGGTTATGCACAAAACAAGCCGCGGCAGATCCCCGTTCACACCGGCTCTACTTCCATCATCAGGCTCCTTCCCGCTGCCGCATCTGTGCCTCATGTCACTCTAACAGCACCGGAGCATCAGGTGTGAATGTGGTATCTGTGATAATCTACAGGAAATCTGGCAGTACATAATAGTCAGAAGGATATGTGGCATTTTCAAAGTCCCTATTAAACCTTTTGTACCATCAAGTCACAGTCCAGTTTTTTGAGATTTGCAGCCTTCTGGCATGCCAGTTTCTGAAGCCTACAGTACATGAGGAAATGGTGTGGCCAGCACCACAACCAGCTGTCTTTGGCTTTCCCAACCCAGTGGATCAGGTGCCCTTTTACAGAAAGGTGTATTAGAGGTAGCAATGTGGTTTGAGAATAAGTGGGACTTGAATTCTTCACATTCAGGGGTGGAATGAAGTGCCTAAACATTTAGCCACTGCAACCTATTTGTAACATAGGAACCACTAGATTTTATTTATTTATTTATTTATTTATTTATCCTGGTGCACTTGCCTGCAGGGAACTCAGAGCAGCTCACAATAAGTTAAAACATATTTATGGAGCGTGATTTATGGAGGACAAATGATTAATGCACACACAACAGACACTGCACTCATTAACATCACACAAGCTTTTTTCTTAACCAGTGAAAACAACTTTTATGCATTCTTCTGCTTGTTTAATTTATTTTTGTAGGATACTGAACACAATATCACAGATATGTTAACCAGACAGAAAGTCACCATGGAAAGTCAGCGGTGAGTGTGAATGTTCTAATTTAAGACAGCTGTGGATACATTTTAAATAATGCAAATTACAAAGCTTCATTTGTACTAACCCCTGAGATTAGCACAAGAAATGTGAGTTGTTGCTTAGTTTAAGTATTACTACTTAGTACATATAACCAACTAGGGAACAGACTGGGTGAAAAAACTTTGTAATACTTCTCTAAGGGTGCTTTCAGATGGCACAGTTACCATCCGTGGACTCTATTAGCAACATTGGTGCCTCTGGTTTTCTCCATTGTTTATGATATCTGGACAAATCTACCATACGGTATTACCAAGGTGATTGGTTGAAGAAACACCCCAAATATTTTTTGTGGTGCCTCAATCACTGATCAGCTTGGTGATATCATGTGATAGATCAGTTCAGACATCATAAAAGAGGTCACCCTTGGGTAAACCAGAGGTAAAGCAGTAACGCTGCTCGAGTCTGTGGGTGGTAAATGTGATAGCTGAATGCAACCTAAGCTCCATCCAAAATGTAAGCTTCACCCATGTGAGCTGCAAATAAGAGATTTTATTCATAGCATGTGGCACAGATGCTTAAAATATGTCCAGTTTTGAGCTCCGCTGGCCTCCTTGAACTTATACACACCTTGACAAGGCTTGTAGAGGCTAAGGCCAACACTGGAAGTCTTTAGGGATGGGTGAACGCGGTTCAGAAGTTCGGAGTTTGGATCGAACTCGGCCTGTTCGGAGGATCGAACCTGAACCGACTGAACCGAACCTGATTCCGAACTCCAAAACAACCAACAAGTTCGGTCAGTTTGGATCGCGTTTGGATGGTTCGGGTGGGAGAAACGTGACCACAGTCAGTTGGTGACTCTGTGCCTGACACAGGCAGGCACAGAAAGGGGGAGGTCAGCTGAGGAGTGGACTTCCAGGCGCCAGGGGTGGAGAGGCTTGGAGTAGCAGCCAGCCTGCCCCATCACCATCCCCTTTCTCCTCAGACCACTGGCTTCGCATTTGCGATTGGCCATGGGCTAGGCTGCATGGAGCCAATGGGGCTTGCGGTGAGGCGGGCGCAGCAAGTAACAAAACTCATTGCCCTCCCCCTTGACAACACCTTCTGAGGTAGTCACTGTTCCTGAACAGCAGGCGTTTCAGAAGGCTCCCTCTCCCAGCAGTTTTGTTCTCTTATGTCCATTGGCATCCTCCTCCTATTTCACCCATCCAACCCATCTACCTCCATATTATCATTTCTTTAGCTTACATTACATAGATTTAGGTGTTATTTTTTGTTTTTACCCCTCCCTGTGTTCCCTGTGTTCAATCTTCCTCCCTCCCTCCCCCCTCCATTGAATCCTTTCCCTCTCCCTCTCTCTATATTCCTTCCCTGATTCCCTTCCCCTGTTTTTTTATTCATTTTGAGTAGCATTCGATTGATTTAGGTTTCATTTCAGTTTTCTACCCCTCTTTGTGTTCTTTGTGTTCCCCCCCATACCAGATAGCTAGCTAGCTAGCTAGATGTAGGAGTTAGCTGAGATAGAGATAGTGTTTAGAGATTTAGTAGTGTTTGTAGGAGTAGGCCTTTGTACTTATTAGATAATTTAATTGAATTAATTTATTTATTTATTTAAAATTTATATCCCACCCCTCCTGCCCACAGGTGAGTCTAGGGCAGCAAACAACATTCATTAAAACAGTATAAAATTTTAAAACAATTTAAAAATACAATATGTGGGGAAATCCATTTAGTTCATAACATTTAGAATTGTTAATAGCAGTTAGATTTAGTGTAGATAGATAGATATAATATTAGATTAAAAAATTAATTAAGAAAAATAAAATATAAAAACATTATTTTGGAGGGAGAAATGGAGAAGGGAAGGAGAGGCTGGTCAGCTGCCCATAGAGGAGGCAATGGAGCATGTGCCAGAGGCAGAAGGGGCCGTGCCAGGGAAGTGGCAGCAGGCAGCAGCAGTAGCCCGAGCACATCACCATGCCCCAAACTCAGCAGGCCTGCTTTACGGCAACAGGCTTCAGCGGCTCAGCATCATCTCCTGCCAGTGCCCTTCTCCACTGCCACGCAGGGCACTGGAAGGCCTGCAGTACATGAGACTACGGCTCTCTGTTACAGCTGCTGAAGCAGGTGCTACTGATTCTGATGTTCCTCCAGGGCCACCAATGTCCCCCACTGTTGAGGCGAGTCTCAGCAGTCCAGAGCTGGTGGATCCCACCCCAGCTGCTAGAGGCATGGCCTGATCCCCGGGCAATGGCAGTAGGGAGAAGAGTAGCAGCAGCAGCAGCAGTACTAGCAGATTTAGAGGGGGGCACAGGGAGAGTGCCAGCAGCATGGCGGGCACAGAGAGACAAGCCTCAGGGTTCCAGTACTCCCCTTCATGGGACATCACCGTGATCAGGGACAGTGAGGAAGAACTTAGTGTCGGAGAGGATATGTCTGGATCTGAGGCAATGACTGTCCCTCCTCCCATGGCTGTGTCATCATCGACACCAAGATGTGCCCATCCCAGCAGTGCTGGCAGCAGCTGTGTGTCACCTGGGGTGGACCAGATGGTAGGAGGGGCAAAAAAATCCTCCATGTGGGAACATTTTAAGCTGGTGCGGGCAGATGATCTCAGGAAGGTGCAGTGCACTTTGTGCAATAAACTGGTGAAGCATGGGCAAGTGCTCGCCAACTTTGGGACAACTGCAATGGCGAGGCACCTGAAGTCATGCCACAGTGCTCTGATGCTAAGCGGGAAGGCAGGGAAAGTGGATGCCAGCAGGTTCCCAACTGCAGTGGCCAGTCACCTGGCTCCTTCAGTAGGCAAGCGTCCAGCAACAACTGCTGCTGCCTCTAGCAGCAGGAGCAGTATGGGAACAGAACAGCAGCAGGAGCCTTGCCAGCAGTGTCAGTCCACTATGGAGGAGCTGGGGGGGTGGCAGCTGCCACGGCTTTGGGTGCTTGAGGGCGATGTGACTTCTTTCAAGAGAAAGCCAAGCACCTGTTGGCTGAGATGATTGCACTGGATGGGCAGCCCTTCTCAATTTTAGAGGACAAGGGCTTCCAGCAGTTGATTGGATTCCTGGCCCCCCAGCTTAAACTGCCTTCCCACTCCACCCTGAGTTGGACTGTGGTGCCACAGCTGTACAGGGCTTTGAAGGAGCGGGTGAGGGAGCTGCTGGCAAGCTGGGGGGGGGGCATTGTCCACTTTACAACATACCTGTGGTCAAGTAGTAATGCACAGGTGGAAGCTGGTGGGGTTCTTCAACAGGATCGTGAAGGGCAGCAAGCTCCTCCAGTAGAAGCAGACTGAGCAAGGGTCCCTGGTGCACCAGCTGGTCTAAGATGCCTCCATCAGGTGGAATTCTACCTTCCTGATGCTCGAGCGGCTTCTTGAACAGAAATCTGCCTTGCATCAGGTGGAACTGGAAACAGACATCAAGGCACCTCCAGGGTACAACAGGGAGGAATGGGAGATCCTTGCTCACACGGTCTTCGTCCTGAGACCATTCCTGGCCGTGACGGAGACTGTGAGCAGCTCCACCGCCACTCTCAGCCAGGTGACCCCGCTGGTCCATAGCCTCCACAGGAGCCTGGATGAGATTCTAGGGGGGTGGGATTGTGGCCCTCCAGGCAGGAAGATGTCCGATGAGGCACTTAACCTGGCATGGAAACTGAAGGCGGGACTGGGCGCATGCTTTGATGAGCTCCTGTGCCAGGAGGAATATGTCCTGGCAACCATGCTGGACCAGAGGATCAAGGGCAGCATGGCACGCGAGACAGCGGTCTATGGCCTCCGGAAGGGTGTGCTGGTGCAGAAGGTCCAGCAGGCAGGACGCCCCTGGGGATGGTGGGAGTGGGAGCAGTGACCCCTTCCAGCCATCTGGGTTTATCCCTGCCCCCAGTCCTAGCAGTAGCAGCAGAACCAGCAGCAGGATGAGCAGCAGAAGCACCCCTATTGCCAGCAGCTCCTCCTCCTGTGTGCAGGCCACTCTGGGAAGCATGGGGTCCAGCACAAAAGGGAAAGCAGTGTGGCTGAGGGAAGTGGGGCAGGTGGTGCCCACCCAGAGCTACCAGAGGGAGTATGATAGCACCTCAGCAGCAGTAGAGACCTACCTGGAGGAGGAGCCATGCATTGATCCTAGCAGTGATCCCTTGGCCTACTGCGCTGGCAATGCCAACGTATGGCTGGCCCTGTCGAAAGTGGCCAAGGGTATCCTGTCCTGCCCACCAATCAGTGTCCCCAGCGAGCGGGTGTTCTCTGTGGCTGGGGACATTTGCTCCTCGCAATGCCTGAGACTGGGGGCCAAGTTGGTGGAGCAGTTGTTCCTGAAGGTGAACCCCCCGCTGCTGGGATTCCCCGAGTTGCCCCTGGACAAGGAGTGATGGTGCAGTGGCACACACTATCCCATGCCAGGGGCAGTCGGGACGGGGCTCCTCCTCATCAATCTGGGATAGGGCTACTGCTCCTGTGCTGCTGAGGTGCTGTCTCTCCCTCCCAATGCCTGGCACCCGCCCCCTCCCTCTCCCTCTCCCTCTCCCTCTCTGTCCCTCTCCCTCGCTCTCTGTCTCTCTGTCTCTCTCTCTCTCTCTCTCTCTCATACTAGACAGCCTCAGCCGCATTATCTGACTGACCTCATGATGCAGGGTGGCACTCGGAAACAAACTGTAGGCCTGTCAGCCGGTCTATGGCTATATGATCTCAGCCCACCTATGTGACACTGACTGACTCTCACTCTCTCGCGCTGCACAGTCTTTGCTAGCCTATCTGAGTGCCCTGCTGCCAATCTCCCAGTCTGCCTGCCCTACTGCCTCTCATGCTTTTGGCAAGGGGGCGGGGTGAGGTGGGGTTTGGGAGGAAGAGTGTGTTTTTTAATACTTGTTTTAAAATGTGTAGATTTATTTTTAAATGTTTTATTATTGAATTTTTTTTGTGCATGTTGTTCGCCACCCCGAGCTGCCATTGGGCAGGAGGGGCGGGATATAGGGTTTGAATAAATAATAATTTTAAAATGCCATGCTGTCTGTCTGCTCACCCAGCTTCCACCAAGCTCAAAGCATGCCTCAGTCCGCCTTCCTGCCTTCCATACCAAAGTGCCTGTCTACCCACCCAGGTTGCCTAGTTCAAAGCCTGCCCAAGCCTGCCTGCCCTACTGCCTCTCATGCCACGCTGCTGCCTGCCCACCCGCCCAGGTTGCAAAGCTCAAACCCTGCCTCAGTTTGCCTGCCTGCCACTCATGCCACGCCGCCTGCCTGCCCTGGTAACCAATGTGTGCTGCTGCTGCCGCCAATGGCCCCCAGGCCTATATGCCATCTGTGCCAAGGGTTCTGTACCCTGGCAACCCACTGTCTTCTGCTGCCAATAGCCCCCAGGCCTATATTCCGTCTGTGCCAAGGGTTCTGTACCCTGACAACCAATGTCTGCTGCTACTAGTGCCAATGGCCCCCAGGCCAGGCCTATATGCCATCTGTGTCAAGGGTTCTGTACCCTGGCATCCCAGTGTCTGCTACTGCCAATGGCCCCCAGGCCTATATGCCGTCTGTGCCAAGGGTTCTGGACCCTGGCAACCAATGTCTGGTGATGCTAGTGCCAATGGCCCCCAGGCCTATATGCCATCTGTGCCAAGGGTTCTCTACCCTGGAAACCAATGTCTGTTCCTGCTAGTGCCAATGGCCCCCAGGCCAGACCTATATGCTGTCTGTGCCAAGGGTTCTATACCCTGACAACCAATGTCTGCTGCTGCTAGTTCCAATGGCCCCAAGGCCTATATGCTGTCTGTGCCAAGGGTTCTGTACCCTGGTAACCCACTGTCTGCTGCTGCCAATGGCCCCCAGGCCTATATGCCATCTGTTCCAAGGATTTTGTACCCTGGCAACCAGGGTCGATCCCTACTGCTGCTGGTAGGGATCAACAAACTGTATGAGATTCTGCCACCTGCCAGCCATAACTTCAGCACATAGGGATAAAATATTGGACAGGTCAAACGAAGCTCATAACAACAAATATAACAACTTTTATTAAAACTATTTCAACAACAACAACAAAACAACAACAACAACATTATAAACCCAAACCAAATATTGAAAGGAAACGTAAGGGGTACTACTATTAGTCTTTGGGCCTGTCCCCTGGAACTTGGGGGAAAGGCAAAAGGCGGTAGGGCGCAGCAGAGGACTGAGGGGTGGCCACCCTGTGCTCTGCCATTTGTAGCCATGGGTCAAGGCGAACTCCACGGCCCCTTCCACGTCTACACTATTCCTATTCCTACGATCGGTTTACCCTTATCCTTGCAACATGGACCTGCCTGCTGTCATTCTCATCGTAACCAAGCCAAGTACGTGCACTTGAGACCTCGCATCTTCATGAATGTTAGACCCCTTGTCTCTCCCTCTGTTCCCCTTCCTAAGTCTCTCCCCCAGCTCCTGTCTCTCAGATTGTAAGCCCTAGGGGCAGGGACCGTGTCTATTTTATTACTTTGTAAAGTGCCAGGTACACTGCTGGCGCTATATAAATGTTTGTTAATAATAATAATAATAATAATAATAATAATTCCACCTGGAGACCGCCTGGTGGTAGAGTTCCAGCCTCTCCATCTCAGCGGAGATGTACTGGAAGTACGCCTCCACCTGCTTTTTCTCCACCTTGAGAGCCTGGAACTTTTCCACCAGGCGGTTCTCCATGGTGCATACACCCATCATCATCTGGCGACCAGGCCTCTGTACTTTGGCTCAAAAGGCCGTTTGACACAGCAGACTCCTGGGGCCTGGGGGACTCCACATTGGGGCTGGAGGAGGGGGAAGGACTTTGATGGCATCGCTTTCAGGTTACCTTCCCCCCCTTCTTCTGGCGCTGATGCTCCAGCGCCATGGCCACGCCAGAGTCCTCCTGCCACCTCACCGTCTGGCCATGGATCCTTTCAATATGGGCGATTAGCCCCGATGTGGTCCCCTCTCTCTGCCTCCTGAATCTTTTCCGGCATATCTAAAGAGCATAAAAATATAGGAACATAAGAAGTGCCATACTGTGTCAGACCAATGGTCTGTGTCAAGCCCTGCCTGCATTCTATCTCCACAACTGGGTGGGTGACAATCTCTCTCTGCATGGGACTTCCATTCCTAACAGGAGATAGAGGGCAATGCATACCCTGTTGTTCCAGCCCCTGTTGTTACCATGCAGATGGCGTATTTTTGATGCTTCTCAAACCACCTCCAGACATTGGACCTTGTCCACCCACTGTCTGAGGGTGGCACTGGTGACCTCCGCCTTGTTGTCCTGTGTGGCCTGGCACCAGTGCCGGCATCTGATTCCTCTCTGAAACAGGAACACATAAACAACACCTAAGTAATATCATGCATTTATGATGATGCCTCTAGTTCTCCCTCCTTGGGGTGCTAGGGATGACAACGGGAGATGGTGACCGTGGCTGGCACATGCAAATACTGCCCTCCTTGGGGCACTAGGGATGGCAACTAGAAAGACCCTTGCTGGCACGTGCAAATCCTGCCCTCCTTGGAGTGCTAGGGGGTTCTAGGGATGGCAAATGGAGAGACCCTGTCTGGCACGTGCAAATCCTGTCCTCCCTGGGGTACTAGGGATGGCAACTGGAAAAACCCTGGCTGACACGTGCAAATCCTGCCCTTATTTGGGGGTGCTAGGTAGGGATGGCAACTAGAGAGTGTCTACCCTTGCTGTTTTGTTGTTATTTTTGCATTTTGCAGTTCGGGCAATATTTAAAGCCCCCACTTTTTTATGCCTTTTTTTATGCCTTGTTTAAATTTTCCTAACTTTTGTATATTTATTTATTTGTTTTTATTATGTTTTTATTTTCTTATGATAGAAAATTTGCTGATTAATAAATGATGATTGATTGTGATTGTGATTGTGATTGTGATTGTGTGCTAGGGATGGCTGGCCGGAACATGTTTGGGTGGGGGTGCTGCTCATGCTCGTGCCTGACTGCTGGAAGAGCCCCCCACACTACAGTACCCTCTCTCTCTGTGGCAGACATCTGCTGTTACCCGCTGAAGCCCACTGTTTGTGCCTGACTGATGCCCACCACCCATGCACCCACCTGCACACCAGTGAGCTCGCTCTAACTGATTGAGCCTTTCTTGTGCTCAAAGTAGAAAAAAGTTTACAAACCTAGCAGCACCTCCTGTGCTCGCTGCTTGCTCCTCATCAGAGGAGCCAGCCACCACCACCTAAGGTCCAAGGGCTGGGGCAGCGACCTCTTCCTCTTCCATGACCACCGGCTCCAGGAATACCACGTTGACCCCCCAGGCATTTAATTAAGACAACAGTCTTCTTCATTTTTTTTTTTTAAACACACACTCCACAGACCAACAACAGTCACCCACCAACACTCATCAACCAGCCGAAACAGCACAGGCAAACCAAACACAAACAACCAAAACACACGAACCGAACAGTCAGCTAGCCAAACACACACTCTCTCACCACACAGCTCCGCACACACTTGAATTTCCAGTTTCTGATGTGATCATGGGATCTCACGATACCTTTTTTTGAATGCCCGAACCGAACCGAACATGAGTGAACCGAACGGCTGAACCTGAACTCGGCGACTGAACCGAACTGAATGACTGAACAGAATGACTGGACCAAACAGGACCAAACCGAATGACCGAACCCGAACCGCGATCTGTTCGCACATCCCTTTCTTTCTGGAAGCAAGCAGAGATCTCAGAAGAGCTGGTGGTCCCCACTGCAGCAGTAGAAGAAGTGATCTGGGAAGGCAGTTTCATTCCTTCACTGTTTGCTCTTTTATGAGAAAGTGGGCTCAGTGAAGGGGAAATCACCTAATCCACTGCTCCTCTGTGTAGGACCTACCACTGCTTCAGTCTGTTAGACCACCATGAAGCAGCAGTGAGGTCTGCTTTGGAGGAACAGCAGTTCAAGTGCAGTTTGTCTTATTTCTCTAAGGATGCAATTTGTCACCCTTCTGGTGAGAGAGGTAGGGAATGGGGAGTGAATCTACCAGACCAAACTGCTGCTTCTCCAGACAGGTCCTGTGCCAGTTGTGCTGCTGCTGTCTGAACTCCAAAAGCCAGGGCTAGCACATGGCTGTTTAGGGCACCTGAGAGCAAGCTCTGATCTGATCCTGCTCACAACTCCCCTGACACAGTCTTGTGGGTAGAGCACAGAGAAGAGCTGAACATTGATCAGTCCTCTTTGGCCTCTGCTCACACCACTGTGCTCAGGTGAGCTGTAAGCAAGCATAGAACAGAAATAGGTCTAGCCCTTTCAGCTGCCAGCAAGCTTTACTCAATGCTTGCTTACAGCTCCCAAGCACAAGTGGCTGTGCTTTGAGTAGAGTTTATAGAGAGGGCTGATCCATGGTTAGCCCTTGGCTGTGTTCGGGGCAACTGTGAGCAGGCTCAAAATGGAGCTTGCTGGAAGTTGCCCTAAGCAGCCTGTAGCCAGCATAGATTCAACCCTGGCTGCTGGAGTTTAAGCAGTAGCTGCAGCTCATCAGCAGCTCACATCCATATGGGCAGAATATTCTAGTGTCTGAGCCCCTTAACCCCAATGGATGAGCTGCCACTGACTGTGCATAATCTTGGTTTCTGATATTCCCCTGGTTCAGTGATGCAGAAGTTAATTTCAGATTATAACTGCATGCCCCTTGGATCAGTGGAAGCTTGCACACAAAAATCAGTGGCATATAATGGAGGAAACTGGAATGCTGCAATGAGAAAGAACAATGAAAAGCATTTTGTAAATTTCAAGAGCATTATTTTTAAAATCATTAAAATGCGATGTTCAGTCAAGCAAAAGGTTATTAAAATATAGAGTATTAAGGCAATTAACAGTAGATATACTTGAATACAAGGTTAATTAGTCTCATTTGTATGATGTTAATTATTAAAAGTAATTGGCTCTGAAATACTTAAAGTGCCCTCTCTAAATGTTTTTAAATGTAATATTAAGATTCTCTTCCATTTTGCTTCCAGCCGAGTGCAAGCATAAACTTTTAAAAAATTTCCGTGCCTGGGGATATTTGCATAATAAGGCTGTTTATAAATGAGATCTTTCCTCATTTTTTTCCTCCTTATATTAGGATTCACATTCCCGGAGCTGACATTACTCTTCTTCTCCAGTTTAGATTAGGAAGACTAAAATCACTGTCGGTATCCTGAGAATCACAGTCTATCTTTGAGGCATAATTGAAGGAGAACACTTGATTCTCTGAAGTCAGAACTGTATCATGTTTTGCCCTTAATGCGCATGAGCTTATTTAAATGGCATTTAATTATAGGCAAGGCATAGATTAATAATTTAACCATCTAATACCTAAAGCAGCGACTTCCCTCAGGTGCTGCAATATCACCCAATAGATTGTGAGTAAAATATGTGGCCTGTGTCTAGAGTGGAGTGAATAATTTGCTGTAAACAATTTATTCAGCTTTCAATTTATGTTTCTGCTCCAAAACTGTCTGCAAGACAAACGTAATTTCCTTGCCTTTGTTTGTTATTCAGTTACTCCATTTCATTTATTTTAGTCTGTGATGAATTATGAATAGCCTGTGATCCAGATGTGTTGCATACTTGTAACTGGATTGCTACATGATGATGTTTTTGGTCACCTATTGGAATGACCATTCACATGCTGCAGAATCAATAATAAAATTCACTTCAATGTTAACTTTGTGATCTCTCTTCATCTGCATATATTTTACAGAGTTGTTCCCTTTCATTTCAGGCAACATTGTGCTCTGGTCACTTTCATTCTCAGCTTGTGGAAGATGTATTTAAAGTTCTGTTTTTCTGTTGGTGGATTCAACTGTTGGGGTGGTTTAGGTGTGGTGAATTCTTCCTTTGTGCACTAGATAAGCCTTGAGGTTCCTTCAAGCCATATGATTCTCTATGTAAATGGGTTGTCTTTGTAATGGATCAATTATCCATGGTCACTGGAGGTTTTTCCTTCAAGGATTCATGCTGTGTGTCCACACTCCTGTGTCTGTGCTCCTAAGCTGTGACTCCATATCCATACCATCAAAGCCAATGAGAGCATGGACACTAACTCCTAGGGATGGGACACTGGGGAGAATACCGAATACTGGATTTATCGGTATTGGATCTCCCCAGTATCGGATTTACCAGTATCGGCATACCGGTTATTTAACAATGGGCGGTTTACCTGTTTTTTTACATTGTGGCCATTGAAGTCAGCCAATGTTAAAAAAACGGCATTCTGATACCAGTGATTATTGGATTAATCCGATATACCCAATTAACGGGTGTATCGGATTTATCCGATACAGATATTCCCACCCCTACTAACTCCTTTTGCCAGGGTAGGATCTAGGCTAGCTTCTGCAGTGCAAGGCTGGCAAGGAACATCCCAGGCTTAAAGCTCCAAAGACATTCGCTCCAATAGGGGGCATAATGTAGAAACTACAACAAGGAATGGTGTTTCCAAATATTGTGTTAGGTCTCACATACACATTAGGAGAGTGCAGCATCAAGTTGCCACAGAGACAGAGAGAACCGCTGAACAATTGAGTCTTTTGGGGACTCTACAACTTATAACTCTACAGCACCAGATCAGTGGCATTCATTATCTGAGCTTGTCCTAGGGATATTGGCCCCCTACCTTGCTAGCATTTGCCAAGTGGTTGGTCTGTGTGTCGTCTTTGCTGCATCTTCTTCCTGCTTGCCTGAGTCCTCATTCCACGCTGTGTCCAGGTGTTTGTCTCCAGAACAGTGGTGGCCCCTCCCCCAGGGCGTTGGGGCAGACGCTCCCCCCAAGCCCCTCAGGGGTCCCCCCAAGCTTGCTGGGGAGCCAGGAGTTGCCCTCAGCTGATCCAGTGGCAGCGCTGTCAGTTTCCCCGCTTGTCTGAAGGCTTTGTTTACATTTTAATTCTCTGCTTGTGGCTGCTTGGAGAGCTGATGAGTCATATGTACACAAAACCTGTAGGGAAAGAACTGTTGTGCTTGTGAGTCATTCTGCAAGAGGAGGAGGGGACAAACATCCTCCTCCTGCTGCTCCCCCTTCCCTCTAGATTTCCACTCACTGGCCAGAGAACTAAAGGGAGGTGGGGACTTAGAGGATCTCCCTAAGCCCTCAGGGAGCATGTGCTGGGCATTGACCCAGAAAAGCAGTGCTTTCTGGGGGATTGGAGAGGGAGTGGGGAGGTGCCATGTCCTCCTTGGCTGGGTTCCTATGGATAAACCCAGCCAATCAGCAAGGCCTAGGGAGGGTGTGTGTGTCAGGGCGCCTTTTCTAAATGCTCTGGCCACCTCATAGCTCCTCTTTCTCCCCCTGACCCTTCCTATACCAGAGTGGGAGGAGGGAGGGAAAGATCGCACTCTTCCTTGCTCCTTCCTCCCTCCCTAGGTTCACTGGAGGGGAGAGGGAAGAGAGAGGGGAGATGCCAGGGACTTGTTTGGAGTCCTTGGCCTCCTTGTTTGGAAGGAAGAACAACAGAAAGTGGTTATCAGAGTCAGACTAGAGTGATCAGGAGGTCTCATCCTTTCAGAAACCTGGTAAGTTTTGAAAAAAATAAAATTGTTTGTTTGCTTGTGCGTTCTTTGGTTCTCTTTTCTTCCCCCATGAATTACAGGCAGGGGTAATTACTAATTTTGTGAGCCCAGTTGGAAGGACTGTGCTGCCTTGCCTTCTAGTCTGTAAAATATTTTCTTGACCCTTGCTGTTTTTCACCCTGTGTCTGTCCTGTCACCCTAATTCACCCTGTCACCCTAATTGTCTTCTTTCTGTTTGTTTGGGGGGGGATGGATGGAAGGGTTTCTAGTCTTTGCTGGAATGTTCACTGCATTTAAAATAGTGGACGTCCCTTTTTCAGTACCAGTTTCAAGACTTTTCTGCTGCAGGAAGGCCACCATGCCACATATTGGTTGACTAATGGCTAGTCTTTACATGAATGTTTGTTCCCTGTCTGATAATGTAGCAGCTGCCTTTTACATTGCAAGTTTAGTTTGCAACAGAAACTGTGTAGCATGTTCTGGGGGACAAGTGGAATTTCATGCTGCTGCTTTGTGGTGTGCTAAAGACTTAACCTAATATTTTTGGCTTGAGATGGTTTGCTTTGCTTGCTCTGTGTTTGCATGTGCACTGCTGGGGTTCCCCCTCCTCTCCCTCTGCCTGCAGAAGGATCAAATCAGACTGAGAGATAAAGCTGTTTGTAAACAACAACTCCTCCCCATGTGAGTGATCAGAAGGTTGTTGCCTTGTAAAGAAGCTTCTTCGAGATGGCCATAAACATTCTCACAACAGGGTTGTGTATGGCATGCTCACCATATTCAAATAATAGACCATGTGATGTCTCGGGTTCTTCTAGTATAAAAAGCACTCTCCGTCTCAGAATGACAGTTCCTTCCAACCCTTTCTAGGAATATAAGAAAATCCCATGCTGGGCTGGAAGGGTGGGTATTGTGAGAATGGTTGGAGTCATCTCGAAGAATCTTGTTTACAAGACAGCAACCTTCTGTTCTTCTTCGAGTGGATCCTCACAGGCTGTTTTTACACGGCTCCATCGGGTGGGGGGATCCATGGGCACACGGCTGCACATGCATTCCCACTCACCCCCACTCATCTGCACCCATGGAAGAACTGCCATTTTCCCCAATTGCTCCGTGCAAGGAGAAGAGATGGGGGGGTGAGTGGAGATGTGTGCTACGCAGGTGCATGCATGCACCCCCAGTCACTGTGGGCGTGTGCACTGCGTTGTTCACACGGGGCTCCCCCTTCCATGAACATGCAGAAATCTGCGTGTTCATGGGTGGGAGAGGCCTGTGTAAAAAGGACCACATTCTCACAACTGTCTTACTTATACTATCCAAGGTAGGAATTTAGGATGTAAAGCAATATCTATTCTATCCTGGAAAATCTGCAAATATGGTTCTGAGATTATTATGGCTGCTATTTCACTAACTCTTCTTAATGAAGTTATTGCTAACAAGAATACTGTCTTTAAAACCCCGCCCCATAACCAGTTCATTTGTGCCCCCCCCCCCATAATTAATTCATGCTGCCCCGGGGGCATGAATGAACTGGTTATGGGGTGGGAGCAGCATCAATTGTGTGTGTGTGTATATATATTGGGTGTCTTGTGTGTTTAATAGCAGTGCCCCTAGGCCCACCGAAGGGGGTCCCATCTTGGCCAGGGGCCCATTGCACCCTATCTACGCCCCTGCTAATGGCTAGTCATTGCATGAATGTTCCCTCTCTGGTTGCAGCAGATGCCTTTTAGACTGCAAGTTTAGTTTGCAACAGAACTGTGCAGCATGTTCTGGGAGACAAATGGAACTTCATGCTGCTGCTTTTGTGGTGTGCTAAAGACTTAACAGAATATTGTTGGCTTGAGACGGTTTGCTTTGCTTGCTCCGTGCTTGCATGTGCGATGCTGCCATTCCCCCTCCTTTCCCAAGCCCCAAGCATGTGCAAAGATGGTGGCCATTTTGTGGAGGCCCTCACTGATCATGGCTACTCTTAGTTAAAATAGCCCCTTCGCTGGTTTCCACCTAAACTGTCTGCTTTCTGTTTTGTGGCTGGGGGGACCAGAGGGCTTGTATGGAAGGGTTTCTAATCTTTGCTGGAATGTGCGCTGCACTTAAAATGACCCCATTGCAGTGTCAGTTTCAAGGCTTTTCTGCTGCAAGAAGGCCACCATGCCACATGTTGGTTCACTAATGGCTAGTCTTTGCATGAATGTTACCTCTCTGATTGCAGCAGATGCCTTTTACATTGCAACAAAACTGTGTAGCATGTTTTGGGAACAAGTGGAACTCCATGCTGATGTTTTTGTGGTGTGCTAAGGACTTCACATAATATTGTTAGCTTAAGATGGTTTGCTTTGTTCACTCTGTGTTTGCATGTGCACTTCTGGCTCCGCCTACTGTTAACTAGGCTCCACCTACCGTTGGTTCTGCCTACCGTTAGCCTGGCCCCTCCCACTTATGGCCCTGCCCTGCCCCCACCAGCCTTGAAACACACCAGCCGCCACTGTTCCAAAGTCTAAGTGAGTCATTCCTTGTGTCAAATTGTTCCTCTCTGGCATTTGGTGCCAACTCTTTCTCTTCTCTTTCCTGTTTCCTTCCCCCTTACATAGCCACGTTCTCTCACATCCCCATGACTTTATCCTAATCCTAGTGTGTTGCTGTATGCTCATCCCTCTGTACTCCCCCCTCAGACAGCCCATAGCTCACACCTGCCCCTACCCCTCTTCCTAGTGTACTCCCCTCCTGTCCCTAGCTGTGTATCCCAGCACTAGTACCACTCCCTTGGTTCCCCTCACAGGGTGTTTTTAAATGAGACAGATCAATACATGCCCCTCCCCCCCAATCCATGTGTCCAACCACTTGTTTGAAGTTTGAAGCCTTGCTCATTTAAATATCTTTTTGGGATGTGTGTACTCGATTCTAAATATTTGCAAAACAACTGTAATGGAACCTTGTGCTAGGAAGACAGCTCACCCTGGCCCACGTGGGGCACTCCAAGTGGAGGAATCACAGCAGTGGCCTCTGTGCCTAGCAGCACAACTACATCCTATATCCTATAATCCTATATCCATTATGGCTCCTTCAAGGCAGGTTCTGTTGTGAGGTAGTGACTGCTATTAACCCCCTCCCTGCCTGCTGTACATATCTGTCTCCTTCAATACTATCTCTAACAGATTGATTCTTTTTTAAAAATTGGTGACCATGGAACATTGCTCTGTGGGTTGGCATGCAGTGCACCTAGATATTTTCTCTGACACATTTAGCCTCATGCATGCTTTTCACTGATTCCGTGCATTTTTATCTTCCCCCACCCTTATTTATTTAGTATCCCAGCCTGTTCTATTGCAGTGTTTTTATGAATTGGTTTTATTATTATATTGTTTATAAATTTATAAATTGTTTTATAATTAACTTGTTAGCTGCCCCGAGCTGTTCGCAGGAGGGGCGGGATATAAATAAAATAAATAAATAAATATTTTTTCCCCCCCTTTAGGAACATGTGGGATTTGCTGAAGAACTTCTTGTCACATGAAGAGAACCAAATAACTCTAGAATGAGCAGAAGAATGACAAATAGGAATTTCCATCTTAAGCTGCATTTTGTCTACATTTGCTATTTGAAATCCTGAAAAGCAAATCCAGATTTGGAAAAAATAAGCTCATCTCTTAGAATTTAGTAATTTAATTCAACTTCTAATATAGACATTTGTGTCAGATTTTGACAGGTTACCATGGATCAGTAATTCAACAGACCATCAGGAAAGTCTATTTACAGTGGTCAGAACAATTTTTTAAATGGCTGTACCTTTACTATGCAGTGGATTTCCCCAAACCATGTATTTTGTAGTATCAGCCCTAGGCCCTAGTACCTTGCATAATAATCAGTAGTAGGGGTGGGACTCCAGGCAAAATATCGGTATCGGTTTCGGTTTCTTTTGGTTTCAGCTCCCCTGTGTCTCGAATCTCCTATCAATATTGGATCTATCAGTGTCAGTTCTTTTTCCCATTGAAGTAAATGGGAAATTTCCCCATTGACTTCAATGGAGAAGAGAACCCTCAGACACAGGGGAACCCACTGAAAAAACCCTGGGAATCCTCCCCCCCACACACCTGGCCTTGGAGGTGGGGATCCATTACCCCGAACACTCAAACCCCACCTGCTAGGGCCCGGATTTACCCAACCTCTGGAGTCCCTGTACTTTACTTACTGTTGTTGCTGGTCCAGTCTGGAGGGTGGGGGTCACAGCCACCGGCTGGGCCACTAGCTCCGTTACCAGTGGTTGGGCCTCCTCTGCTGATGACTGGTATCAGGAGCTAGTTCCACTGACAGGCCACTGGGCCACCTATCTGCAGGACCACCTCACCCTCCTGGTTCTGGAGCGGCCCCTGCGGTCAGCTGGGGGCGTCCTCGGGGTTCCCTGGGTGTCTACTATGAGGAGGGCATTCTCCGTGGCCGTGCCATGGCTGTGGAACTCCCCCCCCATTGGAAATCCGCTTGGCTGTCAACCTCCCCTCTTTCCTAAGACAATGTAAGACCTGGCTGTTCCGCCAGGCCTTTCCCGAGGGAGATGGGGTGGGTGGATTGGGTTGGGGCGGTGGGGAATGGAGTTTTATATTGTTTTAACTGAAATTAATATGGTTTATTTTAATGTTTTAAATGTTTTAATATATTGTGAGCCACTCCGAAATGCCTTGAGGCAGGAGGGGTCAGCATATAAATTGTAAAAATAAATAAATAAATTTAATAAAAAGCCCGGCTGCCTGGCAGCAGAGCCAGCTCCTGCCAGCAGCAGAGGAGGTCCGGCCACTGGCAGTGGAGCCAGTTGCTCTTCGTGGCAGTCAGGCCTTCTCTTCTTTCTTCATACAAGTCCAGAACATGTAGAAAACACTGCTGGATCAGCAGTGATGCAGCGCACCTGTGCAAAATGTCTGCCAGAGACACTGCTGGCACCATTTTGGATTAGGGCTGCACATGCACAAAATGGCCTCAGTGGCTATTTTTCATGTGTGCTGCACCACTGCTGACCCGGAGGTATTTTCTTCAAGCTCTGGACCTGTAAGAAGAAGGAAGAGAAGGCATGGCTGCCTGACAGAGGAGTTGGCTCCGCTGTCGGTGGTCAGGCCGCCTCTGCTTCTGGATGGTGGCAGGAGCTGACTCCACAGTCAGGGGGTCAGGCCTTCAAGGCCTGGCGGCCTGGAAGCAGAGCCAGGTCCCAACATCAGTCATCAGTGGAGGAGGCCCAGCTTCCAGTAGTGGAACTGGCAGCTGTGACCCCCACGCTCCGGACCGGACTGGCAACAGTAAGTACAGGGGCCACGGGATTTGTGGGGTGGGTAAAGATGGGCCCCAGTGGGTGGGGATAGGGGTGTTAGGGATAATGTATCCCCACCCCTACCTTCCAAGGCCAGGAGTGGGGTGGGGGTGGTGGAGGAGGTTTCCCTCTCTTCCCATTGAAGTCAATGGGAAGATTTCCCATTCATGAGAACAGAAGATCTGAGAATTAGAAACCGAGATGGGCCCAGTTCTCAGACCTCTTGGTTTTAACCGAAAGATACACATTTGACCTCTTCCGATTAACACCAAAACCGAAAGTCCCATCCTTAATCAGTAGCAATATCAGACACGGAGAGCACCCTGTACCCTATTCTGTTCCACACACTTGCTCAGTGATGTAATGTTCCCCTAATCTTTGGGGGGGATGCTGAGGGAGTAGTGGGGGAGGGAGAGAGCTCCCTTCCCCCCAGTCAGAATGTGCGTGGGAGGAGTGGGGGGAATGTCTGAAAGTGGCCTAATACTGGATAAGGATCTCTAAGGCTGCTGGTGTTGCAGCTCACTCCCTCCTCTTTCCAATGACTGAAAGAAATAAAGTTCCAAAAGAAATTGCAACAAACAGAGTATAGGATCAAATTGCTGTTCGCCGCCCTGGGCTGCCCTGAGGGCAGGAGGGGCGGGATATAAATTTAAAAAAATAAATAAATAAAATTAAGTTCAAGGATTCTATATAGTAAATGATCACCAACATTTACAAAACACTTAAATTAATCTAGTGGAACCTATATGATCATCTACTTCAACCTGTACCTCATACAGGAGCATGGTTGCTGTGTGCAAGTAAGCTAAACAAACTACCAGCTGGTTAGCTCTTTCCTGGCAAGGCTGCCTTTCTCTAAATGAGGAATGAATAATTAAGATATCTAAAGTGTGATTTATTTATTTATTTATTTATTTATTTATTTATTTAAAATTTATATCCCATCCCTCCTGCCCTCAGGGCAGCCCGAGGTGGCGAACAACATTCAGTAAAAACAATACAAAATTTTAAAAACAATTTAAAAATACAATATGTGGGGAAACGCCACCCCCACCTCACCCCTCGCCAAAAGCCTGATGGAACAGTCAGGTCTTACATACACGCTGAAACAGCAGGAGAGTGGGAGCCAACCAAGCCTCCTCCAGGAGCAAATTCCACAGCACAGGGGTCCCGTGATAAGCAGGGCCAAGACCGTGAAGGGTTTAAAGGTTCAAACCAGCACCTTGAACCTGGCCTGGTACTTTATAGGCAGCCAGTGCAGAATGTTAGATCCTGTCCAGGACCTCAGATCTCATTTGAATGGGTGTTTCTCAGTTAACTTCCCTTTCAAGTTCCTGCTATGATGAGAACCTATGGTTGGTGTAGGGGTGTGTGTGTATGTGTAATAGGGGCGGGAAACCGGTAAATCCGGTATCCGATAATGCCGGTACCGGGCGTACCGGCATTATCGGATTCGACCCAGTAAATCCGGTCCGGGTACCAGGATTCTGGGTACCGGATTTTTTTACATTGCAGCCATTTAAAAATGGCTGCAATGTAAAAAACTTAAAGCCCCAGCAAAAAAGTTTAAAAAAACAAACCCTCCCCGAGTCCAGGCTGCGCGGGTGGAAGGGGGGACACCCCCCACCCACCCTGCCCAGCCTGGATTTTTGTTTAAAAAAAGACTCAGAGGCGAGCCCACCCCCCAGCACCAGCGGCCGCGGC
>QEPC01006843.1:1230386-1262410 GCA_003113815.1 Sphenodon punctatus
ACTCCCAATTTACTGTAACCAAGCCAAGAATGTGTACCTGAGTTCTTGCATTCTCATGAATGTTGCATCCCTTGTCTCTCCCTCTGTTCCCCCTTCCCTGTCTCCCCTCCCCCTGTCTTTAGATTGTAAGCTCTTGGGCAGGGATCATGTCTACCTTATTCTCTGTAAAGTTCCAGGTACATCGCTGGTGCTATATAAAAGCTTATAATAATAATAATGATGACTGTCCATCATGGTAGTGGTGGGGCACTGGGAGCGGAGTGGGTTGGGACAGCTGCATGTTTGTTGTGATCCCTGCCCTACCCTGGGAATGCGAGCAGAGAGATGGCTATCCAGCCATGGGCACATGTTTTTGGTGCCCCTCCCCAACCTGGGGAGGGGTGGGCACTGTCTCTTGCACCGGGAAGTCAGTGCATCACCTGTACATCTGTTTTAACCCATAGAGAAATACAGGAATACGTTAATGAAACTTTGAAACAACCATGATATCTGAAGATTCCCATCCCAGGAGTTAGCTGATGGGAATGTTTTGTGAGCCAACAATGATACATGGTTTCTTTACCTCATTATTAGATAGGGTGGCCACCTCTTATGGTCTGACTCATATGTTACCCCGAGTTCTCCCAGGTTGGAATTAGCTCAAACATGAAGTCAGTGATCTCCATAGATAACCACTTTTATACTCATTTTATTAGGGATGGGCGAACAGATCGCGGTTCGGGTTTGGCCGTTCGGTTCGGCTGCGTTTGGTTTGGCCGTTAGGTTCGGCTGCGTTCGGTTCGACTGCGTTCGGTTTGGCCGTTTGGTTAGTTTGCTGGGTTTGGGCTCAGCCATTCGTTTCAGCTGTTCTGTTTGGCCATTCGACCGTTCTGTTCGGCCATTCAGTTCAGCCGTTCGGGAAACGTTATGGGTGTTTTTTTCGTTTTTTATATGTTTTTTTGGTTTTTTATTGGGTTTTATATGGTTTTCTTTTGTTTTGCTATTAACTATTCTAAATGCTATGGACTAAATGGATTATCTAATAAGTACACAGGCCTACTTCTACAAACACTAAAACTAAATCACTAACGCTATCTCTATCACTAAGCTAGCTCCACAACTAATATCCCTAACCTATCTCTCTATCTCTCTATCTCTATCTCTCTATATATGGGATGCGGGGGAATCACACACACAAGGTTTCAGTTTAAGGTTTAAGTTTCATTTCAGTACAAAATTGAAATGAAACTTAAAGCAATCTAATAATCCTACTCAACGCCTGCTGTTCAGGAACACTGACTAGCTCAGAAGGTGTTGGGAAGGAGGGAGGCAGATAGTTTCATTTCTTACAAGCCTCTCCACCCATGGTGCCTGGGACTAGTACTACCCTTCCCTGTCACCTTACAGTGAACCTTTTTTTGGCACCCAAACTCACCCGAACGCGATCCAAACTGACTGAACTGTTCAGCCATTTCACCATTCGGTGTTCTGTTCTGTTTGATGTGTTCGGGTTCGGGTTCAGGTTCACGTTCGGTCATCCAAACAGGCCGAGTTCGGGCCAAACTCCGAACTTCCGAACCGCGTTCTCCCATCCCTACATTTTATATTAGTATTGGTGGATGGGCGGGGGAGTTATTTCCTTTTATTTGGGATTTAAGTGCTCATGTAATGTTGGAGGTGTAATTTGTTTTGGTTGTATGTCCATTTTATGTGTTGTCTATGTTAACAATGGCCTACGGCCACGTTTAATAAATTTGATTTGATTTGATCTCCATAGGAAAGCTTAAGTTTCCTCACCAAAAAGTCACAATAGACTATTTATTTATTTATTAATTTACTTATTTATTTATACAAAATGTTTTATCCTGCAGCCTCTTTCACTTTGGTAGTATGGGGCAGCACACAACATAAAACATAAAATAACAATAATAAAACCATCTAATAAAATACTACAATATATAAATATATAATATGGACACATAATTCCAGAAACAAGGCAAAGAAATCCCCCACTCCACCCTCCCCAACCCCCTCCCTGAAGGCCCAGCAGAACAACCAGGTCTTACAACATCTACAGAAAGAGGGGAGGTCTGGGGCCAGATGGGCCTCCAATGGGAGGGAATTCCACAGCCAAGGTGCAGCCACCGAGAATGCCCTCTCTGCCATCACCACCAGGTATACCTGGGGGACTTCAAGCTGGGCTCCCCCAGCTGACTGCAAGGGCCGTGAAATGACCCGGGGCCTGAGACAGTCTCGCAGGTAAACAGGACCCAACCCATTGTGACTAAATGCTACAATTTATTGTCCTGCCAAACTGGCCTACACACTACTATAAAAGCAATAAGAACACACTATGAAAACACTATGGAAGCACACAAAAGGTTATTGATTACAAAAATATATATTCTTTGAGAATATATCTCACCACACAGATATTGCAGGTCCCAAAAAATTGTCCAGGCTCTGTGGGGTCCTGCTTGGGAAGATAAGTGGTTAGCTTGCTGCTATGCTGGAGACTTGATAAGAATTAAAGTAAAAATAAAAGATAAAAAAGGTAAAGAAAAATATAAAACAAAATTGTCCAGAGGTTGCGTAATAGCCGCAAAGCAGGCAAGGAGCATGAAGGCTTCAAAAGGGAGGGAAAAGACACAGAAGCTCTTGTGGAACTCTGCCCACAAGGATGAGTAAAATAAAAAATAATGAAAGGAAACAGTACCAGCTGGGGCCTATACAGTGCTTTCCTAAAGAAAATTAAAGTTGGCAATTAGGGACAAAAATTGAGAGAAAAGTGGGAATTACCCTTTTTGGGGGGCAAAAGGAGGAAAATCTCAACTGGAAACAAATAAAAAGAAAAGAAAAGGTAGGAATTGCTCTTTTCTCAGGCCAAAGATTAGACAATTCCAACTGGGAATTAAAATAGCTTTCAAAAGAGTTAAAAAACCAAACAAAACAACAACTTTCTATGGCAAAAAGAGAAATTAAACCAAAAATAGCTTTAAAAGAGTGAAAAATAAAATAAAAATAAAATAAAATGTAAAAATAAAATGTCTTTGCTAGGATAAAAGAGAGAAATATTAACTTAAAAATAAAAATAAAGATGAGAAAATAAAACAAATACCTTAAAAAGATGAAACAAAAGACATAATTTAAAAAGGTGTAAAAATAAAATAAAATGTCTTTCCTAGAGCAAAAGAGAAAAGTAGAAGCTTAAAAAGCTTAATAATAACTTTAAAAACGGGAAAAAAGTAAAGAATTAAAGAAAAAACAAACAACTATGTCCCTTCATGTTTATTCAGGCCTTTGCCTTTCAGCAGGCCTCCATAGAATGCAAAATCTTCTTCTAATGTCAACAATATCCTTCCAGTCTTATAGGATTTCTGAAAGTCTTGCAATATGGCTGCCAGGTGAATGATCCTCCAATCTTAGGCAAGCAGGTCAGAGGTACCACCAATCAGCATGAAATTTGCCTCTTGCCAAATGATGACGCAAAAGAACGATGTTTTTGGTTTCCATGTCTCCACAGTTGTATCTTCTTGATGTTTATTTTTACTTCACCCCACCTTACTTCTATGAACCAAGACCATCTTAACCTTTTACTGGTCCTGATCTTTGTCGCACTTTAATGGAGTCTATTAGCTCAGTGGAACTCTATGAAACCCAATGGAGTCTATTAACTTCACTGAAGTTTGAGTAAATTTTATTAATTCTATATAATTTCACATAGGAATTCTTTTCAGGAAGTTGTTGAAGAACAGAGGCTAGATCTGCCTCGGTTCTACCCACTTTATAAAGAAATTTCTAGAGCAACACTGATTTATAAAACTTTGGATTCCTCATTAAGACATAATTCAAAGGAACAATTACTTATTACCTAGACAAAAAACCTTTGGTTTAAGAAGCTTATTAAGGCGGCATTACAAATTACACTCAAACGTTAACATGACAGTAAATTGTATGTTAAGGCAACTTTATTAAATATCAGACCAATCTATACATTTTTATTTTCTTATTCATTAATAAAAGAAATTATGACAACTGAAATTAAGCTGCATATATGTGGTATGGTGACTGAACAATACTTATACGTGATGAGGAATGTATACAGTTTAATTTCAGTTAAGTCATAATTTTTTAATTAATGAATAAAGAAAAATGCATAGATTGGTCTGATATTTAATAAAGTTGCCTTAACATACAATTTACTGTCATGTTAACATTTGAGTATAATTTGTAATGCCACCTTAACAAGCTTCTTAAACCGAAGGGTTTTTGTCTAGGTAATTTGCACTTCTTTTGAAACTTAATAGTTTTGTTAATGCATAAGCTGGCACCAGACACAAAAACACTGCAGGTGCCCACAGGTACTAACCCATCCCCCCACATCTCCCACAGGGAGCAACCTGTTTTTTTTCAGGTTTCTCTGTACAGGGGTGATGGGTGGAGGTGCGTGTTACACAGGAGCACACAAGTGACTGCTTTCATATGAGATGCCCCCAACCCTGCCACTGCATTGGTGTGTCTCATGTAAAAGAGGTCACACACTCATTCACACACGTGCTCTCACCTCTCACACACACAATCATTCAGACACAGTACACATATGCTCTCATCTCACACATTCATTCAAATTGATCACACACACACACACGCACAAGCATACTCATTCATACACGCTACACACACATGCTCTCACCTCACATACTCATTCAAATTGATCAGTTTTGCACACTAGACCAGGGGCATAGCTATGGTGCAATGGGCCCTTGGCCAAGAAGTCAAGATGGGCCCCCTTTTTGTGTCCTGCCAGTGGGCCTATGGGCATTGCCCGGCTTGGTGGACCTGGGGGCGCTGCTATCAAACACACAAGACACCCAAAATGGAGCCAGCATATTAAGTGCATTATGCCATGAAAAGAAACATATATATAACCAGTTCAGTTGTGCTTCTAGTTCATTCTTTGTTTTCATTAACGTTAATCTAAACATTAAGATAGAACTGAAATATCTAAATTCAAAACAATCTTCTAGGACACTGTAGGGGTGTGCATGCCATTTTTATTATTACAATAATGATAATGAAAATTGTTTTTTCTTTATTGTTGTTACAAGAATGAAAACTAAAAATAATAACAACAAAAATAGAAAGAAAAATGACATTTTGTTTTTGAAATAAAGGAAAAAAACTGAAAAATGTATTTCTGGCTATATCTTGTTATTGTCTTATTCAATTCTGATGAAATTTGGGGAGGGTGTACCTCTAATAGAGGGTACTACATGTACTGATATTTGAAATGCTTAGACAAACAGAACCTATTTTAGAAGCAGTTGAATGTTGTGATTTTGAGAAAAGCTCCATACACTTTCATGGCTACAACTTCTTTACCTTCTCTCCTATTTTTATGAAACCTGTGACTTTTATGTTACTCCATATGCTTAACATTCTTGCAAATTTTCAGAAAGAGTGGATAAAGGGTCCAGATGGTATAAGACATTAACTTGAAAATACATTTTCAGCTGTAACATTTTTATCTTCCATCCTGTTTACAAGAGATTTGGCATAAAGGTATGATATACCTTTCCTGTCTTCTTTGCCAAACTACAGGAAAATTTGATAAACTGACCCAATTTTATAAGCAATTGAAGTTGTATCCTTGAAGACCATTATTCAGATAAATACCAGCACATGTGCTGCCAGTCGGAGGCAGGCACCTGGCATGGCATGGAGAGGGAGGCTATAGGAGGGAGGATGTGGAGCAACCCAAAAGACTGACAGACGCATTCACTGGCCAATTACTGCATGCTTCCAGCTTTACAGGACCAATCAGTAGTGGCTTTGAGGCGGGCATAGGGGGTGGCCCTTAGGCAGGCATAGAAGGAACATAACTGAGGATTTGGGAATAGCAGCCCAGCAATCATGAGACATGTTTTACACATTCAGACTGTCCAATTATCATCACAATCACATCCGGCAGCATTGTGACAGAGGGCATAAGAGAATCTTTATTTGCTCTTTCCTAAACAGATGCTTCTGACTTTCCAGTAATAAGTGGGGGAGAGATGCTGGGATGGACACAGAACAGAAGAGAACCCCTGGCATAGGCTCCTTCTCTGCATATGCTGTGCAGGCATACAAAATGGGGACCCTTTATCAAATCTATCTTATATTTGTCAGAGATAATCATGAAAGTGTGATATACAGCCCTCCCAAATTTCATGTATGCTGGTTGGAGTACAAAGATGTTACATTCAGACATACATTTATAAGTTTATTTATTTATTTATTTATTTCATAGATTTTTATCCCGCCCCCATTGCTTATACCACCAGGACCCTATATCCAATCCTTCTGAAAGCCGGTAGAGATAGTAAATAAAGGAAGGGGTGTAAACTTGCCAAGTTTAATCTACATTAAATATGAGGCAAAGAAGTTACGCCTAAGAATGTGTATATATATATATATATATATATATATATTTAAAGAATGTATATGAAGATTTTTGCAACATAAAATAATTCAACTGCTTGTAAAATTGGATTCCTTTATCCAAACTTTTTGGAATTTGGTACAAATAATGCCTTCCATTGGAGGTATAATCACTCCAGGTGGCAGCCAAATGTAGTGAAAAAAAATTGTTAGAGCCAAAAATGTGTTTCCCATTGAAGCCAATGGAAAACAAAAATGACAAACTTTATATTTATGAAAATGACAGATTTAAATAATGAAAATGGAAACAAGAATGACATGGGCCCCTGGTGCACACCTCTATAGGACAGAGTGAAACTGTGAACAACTTTGTAACACAGAGGGAGACCTTAACATTCCATGTTCCTATGTAAGCAGAAGTCTTTAAGCAAAAGAATAGAGAAATGTAAAACAATATCTCAAAACACACACTGAAGACCAAATGTGCACCCACAATGGCAGACATTAAGTTTTAACAGGATTGAATAGGGTTTAACAGTGTAAATGAAATATAAAGAACCATGAACCTACACAGAATGCTATTTCAAGAATCAGTGCACATGTTATAAAACACCACTAGAGGACTCCATGTTGTTACTAAAATCATTGAATAATTTCTTCCAACCATATTTACTGCATCCAAACCTAATAAAGTCAAAACAAGATAGTTGGCACAAGGACATGTCTACTGCTAGTAATTTCTGCACTTTCACCATAACCAAAACAAGATAATATTCAGTGAAAAGCCAAAGTGTTTACTGCTAATTGTACACCATGCAATATGTCTCATGAAAGGAAAAGAGCAGAAAGAAAAATGGATTCCATGTCCTATTCTGAAACATGAACACTTTAAATCTATGATGGATTTTTATCCATAGTTAGGATGAAAAAGTAAATCTCACATCTGAGTAGACCCCATAAGGAATCCTTCTCCCGGCTGGGCACTTCCTGGGCTAACCTAGGCTGGTTACCTAGCTAACCTAGACTGCTTTCAGTAAACAAGATGACTAAAAGATGTCACCTGTTTTAAAGGCTGCGACTACTCTTGCTGGACCAATGCCCACCAAACAAACAAAATGCCCACTGCTTGGGGGGTCAAAGAACCCACCTGATTTTCAGTCACAATATACAATTAAAAGCAAATAATTCAAAAGCGCTTTCTTTGCACTAAGATCTGACAGAATTCAATGGAGAAAAAAACCACATGATTTTCACTCATTGTTCCAGGCATACAGCCAACTGGTATGTAAACAAAATCAACCAAAGAACACTTTTAATAAACATCTTTTAGCACAGAAATAGTGGCACCAAAATCTGTCAATACTTAAACTGACCGGTCTTTTAGGGCTGAAGGGCCTATTTTTCAGGTGTATTTTTCATGGCTACACACAGGCCAAAATGGGAGCATCAGGGTCAAATTGTGAGAAGCGGCAACCCTGTTACTAGGTTCATGGCCTACTAGAAAGTATGCTTTTTTAAAAAAATAAAAGAAAATCCCTGTAATTAATTTTGGTTAATGAAGCACTGTATGTGTGTTATTTTTAGACTATTAATTATCTTATTACAAAATGGGGACTTGGGATTTTTGATTAACACGTGTACTTGTACAACCTGTAAAGAAATGTCTTTGACTAGATCTCCCTTTGCCTGTATGATTAATGCTTTGTTCTAGCAAAATCTCCACAGTCTTGGTAGAGTTTTCCACATAGGTAGGAGTCTTTAAAAATAGAACACACTGCTCTCGTTAGTGCCAAGGAGAACAAGAAGAGGTAATGGTGTACTTTCCCCTCAAGCTAGGGAGATGGTGTTTAGCAGCACAGTAGCTTTATAGGTGTATTGCTTTCCTGCACTTTGTTAATAAAATTATGAATAAAGATTAAGTGCTACTTTTCATCACATTCCATTTATTCATCAAATAAAAACAGAAAGTGAGATCATTTTGTAAAATTAACAGGATGTGTATTGCACCTCCTAAGTAACAGCGTTACCTTTACACTCATTCCTTCCACTTCCTGTGTTCTGTTCATTTCAAAATCCACTTATGGCTTGATCTTGCACCATTAAAGCTCTTGTTGGCTGAAATGATTAAGAATCAGGGTCTTAGCTTCCTTATGCTCATGTGGACCCAGAGCATTATTTATTTATTTATTTATTTTTATTTTTACAATTTATATGCCACCCCCTCCTGCCTCAGGCATCTCGGGGCAGCTCACAATATATTGAAACATTTAAAACATTAAAACATTAAAATAAACCATATTAATTTCAGTTAAAACAATATAACCCTCCACCCACCCTAACCCACCCCACCACCTCATCTCCCTCAGGAAAGGTCTGGCAGAACAGTCAAGTCTTACATTGTCTGCGGAAAGAGGGGAGGTCGGCAGCCAAGCAGATCTCTAATGGGAGGGAGTTCCACAACCGCAATGCAGCCATGGAAAACGCCCTCCTCATAGTAGACATCCGGGAACCTTGGGAAACCCCGAGGAGGGCGCACCCAGATGACCGCAGGGGCAACTCCAGAATCCGGAGGGAGAGGCGGTCCTACAGATAGGCAGGGCCCAAGCTGTTTAGGGCTTTAAAGGTCAGCACCAACATTTTGAATTGAGTCTGGAAACCTACCGGCAGCTAGTGCAGAGAGCGAAGCACCGGTGTTATATGCTCACATCGGCCTGTCCCCGTTAAGAGACGGACCACCGCATTCTGCACCAGTTGCAGTGTTCGAACCAATACCAAGGGTAGCCCCACATAGAGTGCGTTGCAGTAATTCAGTCTCGAAGTAATAAAAGCATGAATGACCATGGCCAGATCAGACATATGGCCTAAGCCGACACACCAGATGTAGCTGGTGAAATGCTCCTTTTGCCACAGCCATCACCTGAGGATCCAGGCAGAGCTGTGGATTCAGGAGCACCCCCAGACTCTGGACTTGAGAAACTGGGGGGGGGAAGACCCCATCAATGATGGGGGCCATCACCCCCAGCCTTCTCCACAACTATCACCTCTGTCTTGTCAGGATTTAGTCTCAGGTGACTCGCCCTCATTCAATCCCCCGCAGCGGACAAACACCGGGTAAGCACCAAGACTGCAGGACCTGAGTTGGAGGAAAATGAAAGATATAGCTGGATGTCATCAGCATATTGATGAAAACTCACTCCATACTTCCTAACAACCTCTCCCAAAGGCTGCATGTACACGTTGAACAGGAGAGGGGATAGGATGGAACACTGCAGTACTCCACACGTGAGGCCCCAGGGGGAAGATGAAAACTCCCCCAGCACATGACGCGGTGCGCAACTGAGGGAGTCTGGGACAATGCTCCTCCTGTGCCTTCTGCCCTGCTGTGCCCACACAGTCTTACCTGTCTGTGCCAATCAGAAATGAGTCCTTGCATAACCACTTTGACCCTCCGTGGGTCACAGAACTCTTGTTGGGGGCCCCAGCAGCTGCCGCTCCAGCCCCCTCCTTCCTGAAAATGAGCAGAGGCTGCTGCCACCTATTTTCAGGAAGGAGGGGGCTCTTGCTCCTCGGTTTACATTTTTCAGTTCACTGTCTCCTAGCCAGACCCCCTCCAGGCTGGGAAGGGGGGGCTGGCTGGGAGAGAGTGAGTCAATCAAGATGCAGATGGTGATGGAGTCCCATAAGGGACAAACCTAACAGGAACACGCTCAGGTGGCAGGGGGAGCCGTCCAAGAGTGTGTACGGGAAACTGCAGTTTCCCAGACAGCTGGAGAGGGCAAGCTTTCATTGATCCCTATGGGCTCAATTTTAAACAGCACCAGGACATTGAATGCAAATGCCCAGGTGATTTTGTGTCTGTGCATGCTGGATCCTCATGACTGGGGCAGGCAGGCAGCGCTGTTTTTTTGTGAGGAGGACACGCATGCTCTGCTGAGCTGCGTGCATTGGCATCTGCACCATTTTGTGAAGTGCAGAGTGACTGTTCTGGCATGGTTGGAGGGGACTCTCCCAGACAGATTCCTGATGCGTGAAGTGGGGTGAGTAATATTAAATTGTGGGAGGATGTAAGACTGGGGGAAAGGGGGCCAGGTGGGGGGGGAGAGGTATACTGGGAGACAACCATGACTGGGCCCAGAATGGGGCTGAGTGGGGGGGGGAGTGGGGGGATGGAGGCTGAATGGGGTGGGGGAAGGGCAGTCTGACTGTGGAATGGGACTGGGGTGGAGTGGAGGAGGGAAACATGGGAATGGGGTTAGAGGTGTGCACTTGGAGACAATGGAAGTGGGTGGTATGGAGTGGGGTGCACAAGCACCGGGGGAGTGTGGGGACTCTGGCTGGGAGTATGGGTAGGGTTGCCAAATTGTTCTTGGTTAGGCATGGGCCAAACATTAAAAAAAGAAATTGTTCTTGGGCGGGCATTTTGTAACTTGGAGCTGATACTGGTCTGCTGGAGGAAAGGGGTCAGGGATCCTGCTTTGGTGGCATGGATCCTCAAAGGGGGCCAAACTCTAAAAAAAGAAATAAATTGTGCTTGGTGGGCATTTTGTAACTTGGAGCTGATGCTGGTCTGCTGGAGGAAGGGGCCAGGGAGCCTACTCTGGTGGCATGGAGGATTCGAGGGTTCAGGATAAAGGTAGGTGATGGCAACGTGATCTATTTTTTAAACCTACTATGGTTAATTTGGACCCAATGGGAAAGAGAGTGTACGGGACCTCAATAAAAGGGTTCTCTATCCCCGGTGGCAGTGCTTCACACAGCAGCATTCCCAGCATTAAGTAATGTAATGTCCATCCAATGTTAACCCTGGGAACTCCTCGCTGCTGGGTTATGCCATGCCACTGGCCTACCGTTGCCCTGACTCCGCCTACCATTGCCCTGGCTCCTCCTCTAGGCTCGCCGACCTTACTGCCCCTCCAACCTCAAAACCCACCAGCTGCCCCTGCCCAGCACCACACGCTGGGTTCTCCCAGCCAGGAATGAGTGGAACCATTCAAGAACAGTCCCGCCAATCCCTGCCCGGTCCCGCAGCTGAGTCATCAACAACTCATGATCAATGGTATCAAATGCAGCTGAGAGATCTAACAAGATCAACAGGGTCAAATGACCCTGGTTTAACCCATGGGAGAGGTCATCAGCCAAGGCCACAAGTGCAGTCTCCATGCCATAACCCAGACGAAAGCCCGACTGCGAGGGATCAAGAAAATTAATCCGGTTCAAATGCCCCATAAGCTGCTGAGCCACCACCTGTTCAATAACCTTCCCTAAAAAGAGAAGGTTAGAGACTGGCCAATAACTGGCAAGGACACCAACTTCCAAAGATGGCTTCTTGAGCAGGGGCCGCACCACCGCCTCTTTGAGACAGCCTGGCACCCTGCCCTCCCCAATGCGAGGCATTGACTATCCCTGCCAGCAATGGCCCCAATGTCTGCCGGCTAGCCTTAACCAGCCAGGACAGGCATGGATCTAATTCAGAATTGGTGACTCGAGCAGTCCCAAGAGTATCCCCCGCATCTGAGGGCGACACTGTCTGAAACTCATCCCACAAAACAGGACCAGACAGAGACCTGCCTGAGACCCATTCTCTGCTAAAAATGTTACATCAAAACCGTGGTGAATTTGAGCAACTTTATTTGCAAAAAAGTCCACAAACAAATCACAGTGAGCATTTCATGGTTCCACATCCAGACGGAGCGAGGCTGGACTGACCAGCTCTCTCACCACCCAGAACAGCTCAGTTGGGCGGGACTTAGCGGACGCAATGTGGGCAGCAAAGAAAACCTTCTTTGCTGTCCGCATTGCTATGGCATAGGTACGTAACCAGACTCTATGCCGCAACTGGTCCACTTCATTACGCAAGTGACGCCACCATCAGTCTAACCACTGCCCTCCCTGCATCATCCGCCGCAGCTCACCCGTATACCATGGGGAGCTGCATTGTTGGCATTTTGGGAGCAGACGCCTGGTAGCCACGCAGTTGATGACCTCCGTTAGCCTGATATTCCACCTAGACATGAGGTCATTGAGTAAGCGGCCATCAAGGTCAGAGGAGGCATCCCCTAGGGCTATCTGGAACCTTTCAGGTTCCATAAGCCTTTGGGGGCAAATCAACCTAACTGGTTACACACCCTCCCGAGGGCCGAACTGCACCAGGATAGCCGCCCAAAGGAGATAATGATCCATCCATGACAAGGGCACTGTTGATACCTCCCCCACCAAAGGATCCCCCACCTCAAGGCCTGTGCAACATATCATGTCCAGCATATGTCCTCCAATGTGTGGGGCCCACTATGCTCTGAAACAGGCCCATGGTTGCCATGGCAGCCATGAACTTATGCTCCGCCCCTCCAAGACTGGTGTCAGCATGGATACTGAAATCCACCAGAACTATCATCCTGGAGGACTGCATGGATCACCTCCAACACCAGTTCGGTCAGTGCATGTAGGGAGGCTGCCATGTTGGTGGGTGCACGGTACAGCAGCAGAATCCCTATCCTGCCTCCAGCCAAATCCAAACTCAGATGGAGACCCTCTATACCCATGATAAATTGCACAGGAAATCTCCTCACAGACCAGGCATCCTTAAAAATAATGGCTACACGCCCCCCCCCCCCGCCCGTCCCTCCAGCCGCAGCTGATGCTGCACAGAGTACCCGGCTGGAACAGTCAATATAGACCCTGATTCATTGTCCAGCCAGGTCTCTGTGACACATGCAATGTCGGTTGTCTGGTCCAGGATCAACTCCCAGACCACAGTTGATTTATTCGCTACTGACCTTGCATTTATCAGCATCAAGCTGAGGCTAGGGATCCTCTGATCACCTCATCACCTGCCTGGGGGCCAGTGAGTGGGACAGAAACACACCATCTGTCCCATCTCACAGATTGAACCTGACTCCCAGAAGAACCATAATTCCCCCGGTCCAGAACAACCTCTATGGCTTCAGACCCGCTGATACGTTCTACCGACCCCCCCGAAGGCTGCCCCACCAGCCTCCCAAGAGAGATCCCCACCCCCCAAGACACCCCATCCTCTTCTGTCACCAGAGGATCCCTCCCTCTCAGAGGGCTGCACCCCTCCCTCACACAGAGGGGGTCAGCCCTCCTCTCCTTAACCCAGTCCCCTTGTCCCCCTCCCCCATAAAGAAAATAACCCATCCCCACCCCAATCCCTCCTTAAAATACAAAGCTAAAAGCCCTCCCTCCGACCCCCTCGGGCGGTCGGCTGTGTTGGGCTGCGCCGGAACCCAAATGTCCTGGCCGTGCACCCTGGCCCCGCCCCATCCTCCAAATGGGGAAGGGGGGAGTTGGTTCCTGTGGGGCTGGGCAGTACAGCTCTGGGAAGCGGCGGCAAGTCCAGGCAGCATCAGCGGTGTCGGCAGCAGCTTCAGGAGCGGTGGCAGCGGCACCAGGTGAGCTGGTGAATAAGTGTCACAGTCCAGAGAGCTTGTGAAAAAATCTGCCTGCCACCACCACTCTGGCCCGCTAATGGCATGCCAACGGGCTACTGCCCTTTGGCAGCGCCCTTCGGCTGTCACCCTTTGGCCGCCGCCCCCTGGGCAGCAGCCTCTTTTATGATGGTTACCTGGGGGAGGGACGGAAGAGTAGACATATGGCTGGATCCTACGCACAAGATATAATTGGCAAAAGGCTTCCTTTGCCACCGCGGCCAGCCTGGAGTCACATTATGTACAAATATTAATCATGACAGTAGTAGCTTGCAAGCCTCTCTCTCATGCATGGCTATGAACTCATTGTTTTACTATGAGTCACATGACTTAACAGGTTTTTAAAGTCTAAACTCTCAAGAGTCACGATCAGTTACTGAGTATCTTAGTTCATTTTGTTTGTTTTAAGAAAAACAAAGATTTTTATATTTATAACAAAGGTTATAAAGAAAAGCTTGAAAATGTGGCTGCAGAATATCCTTGGAGGCTCCAAAACAACAACAACAGCAGCAGCAGCAGCAGCAACAACAACAACAACAAACTAAAAATAATAAGTTGTATAGGTTCCTTTTGTTCATCTCAGAATTTCTAAACCAATCTCAGGATTTTTGAATATTTGGGGCTGGCATTCAAACCTCTTGAATGCTGTGTAAATTATACACCATCAGGAACAGAAATGCAAAAAATGAGCTTGCCTTTAACCACAAGCAAAAATTTGGAGGGACCCTTATTTTCAAACCCTCATAAACGCTGTGCTAAGCTGCCAAATGCTAGTAGCTTAGTTTGGCAACAGTATAGGGTAGAGAGATTCTTACTGACCAGTCTGACTGTAGGTTCAGAGAAGGAATAAACTTTGTATGAAGTCCAACACATCTGGCAGCCTGGGGCCATGCAAATTGGAAGACTACTGGTCAGACAAACAAACATTTATTTTCAGCAAGCCAAGCTGCTTTGGCAGGAGGGGTGAGAATATAAATTATGTTAAATAAATAAATAAATAAATACTGGTATAGTGTTGCTGCAGAGGAAAAAACCCATCATCTTCTTGCAGCAGCAGCAGCAGTGCCTTTCACTTCTGGCACAATCTCAGTGTTTTAGCAACCTGTAAAGAAAAAGTCCAAAGCCTGGCATTCTTAAAACCAGATTACTCCTGGAAGCTGCAGTCATGGACTGGACTGTGTGTCCTCTTACTTACACAGAAGAGGTTGTCAGGAACTTCTGTAGCACAGGGTCCCTCTTCACTGAATCCCGTGAAGAACCTTCAACAGAAACCAAAGATCCATGCAGAAAGAAGGAAAAGTGTGGATTACAGCTGGGGGAAGTGTATATACTATGCTTTCATTTGTTTTCATTTAAAAATAAAATAAAATAATAAAAAAAATTAAAATCATTGTTCATGTGCAAAATGACTGCTGGACCATTCTGTGCACGTGTGCCTTTTCTTAGACCACGTGCCTAAGAGCTGAACCAAAGGGCCCGGGGGTGGGGGGGGGTGTTGGTTGGTTTTGGTGGATTTTTATATTGTGCAGTAACTTTTATTGATCTGTTTTGGTTGGAGGGGTTGTTGGCCGGTGAGGGTAGGGATCCCTGAGTCCCCCTGCNTCTTTTATGATGGTTACCTGGGGGAGGGACGGAAGAGGAGTTACAGGTGCGGGGGGGGGGGATTCCAACTGCTTCAGCCAGCACCCCACACCCTTTCCAGGCCAGCCTGGAGTCACATTATGTACAAATATTAATCATGACAGTAGTAGCTTGCAAGCCTCTCTCTCATGCATGGCTATGAACTCATTGTTTTACTATGAGTCACATGACTTAACAGGTTTTTAAAGTCTAAACTCTCAAGAGTCACGATCAGTTACTGAGTATCTTAGTTCATTTTGTTTGTTTTAAGAAAAACAAAGATTTTTATATTTATAACAAAGGTTATAAAGAAAAGCTTGAAAATGTGGCTGCAGAATATCCTTGGAGGCTCCAAAACAACAACAACAGCAGCAGCAGCAGCAGCAACAACAACAACAACAAACTAAAAATAATAAGTTGTATAGGTTCCTTTTGTTCATCTCAGAATTTCTAAACCAATCTCAGGATTTTTGAATATTTGGGGCTGGCATTCAAACCTCTTGAATGCTGTGTAAATTATACACCATCAGGAACAGAAATGCAAAAAATGAGCTTGCCTTTAACCACAAGCAAAAATTTGGAGGGACCCTTATTTTCAAACCCTCATAAACGCTGTGCTAAGCTGCCAAATGCTAGTAGCTTAGTTTGGCAACAGTATAGGGTAGAGAGATTCTTACTGACCAGTCTGACTGTAGGTTCAGAGAAGGAATAAACTTTGTATGAAGTCCAACACATCTGGCAGCCTGGGGCCATGCAAATTGGAAGACTACTGGTCAGACAAACAAACATTTATTTTCAGCAAGCCAAGCTGCTTTGGCAGGAGGGGTGAGAATATAAATTATGTTAAATAAATAAATAAATAAATACTGGTATAGTGTTGCTGCAGAGGAAAAAACCCATCATCTTCTTGCAGCAGCAGCAGCAGTGCCTTTCACTTCTGGCACAATCTCAGTGTTTTAGCAACCTGTAAAGAAAAAGTCCAAAGCCTGGCATTCTTAAAACCAGATTACTCCTGGAAGCTGCAGTCATGGACTGGACTGTGTGTCCTCTTACTTACACAGAAGAGGTTGTCAGGAACTTCTGTAGCACAGGGTCCCTCTTCACTGAATCCCGTGAAGAACCTTCAACAGAAACCAAAGATCCATGCAGAAAGAAGGAAAAGTGTGGATTACAGCTGGGGGAAGTGTATATACTATGCTTTCATTTGTTTTCATTTAAAAATAAAATAAAATAATAAAAAAAATTAAAATCATTGTTCATGTGCAAAATGACTGCTGGACCATTCTGTGCACGTGTGCCTTTTCTTAGACCACGTGCCTAAGAGCTGAACCAAAGGGCCCGGGGGTGGGGGGGGGGTGTTGGTTGGTTTTGGTGGATTTTTATATTGTGCAGTAACTTTTATTGATCTGTTTTGGTTGGAGGGGTTGTTGGCCGGTGAGGGTAGGGATCCCTGAGTCCCCCTGCTTGCTTCATCTACCCCCCAATTTGAGAGCGGTTGGGGTTCTTAGTGGTTTTAGGGGTTTTTAGTTGGATTAGCCATGAGTGATTGGGAAGGGGGTGTTTCTTTCTGATTGGGAATATGGGAGGTGGGATTGGAAAGATGTCAGTCTGGTGACAGCAGCTTGGTGACTCCTCTGGGGGACATCTCCCAGTGAGGGGGGCGGGATGGGGATTGTACTGGTTTATCTGGGGTTGAGGAGGGTGGGGTAGGCCCCCAGTGAGTGGGGGGGGCAGGTTAATGGGAAAAGAGTTTGGAATGAAGGGGGGCAATGCGAGGGGGTGGGTCCCTTCCCTCCCCCTTCCTCCTCCAGGTGGGGCCCTCCCCCTGCCAACCTGGTGGAGGGCCTGGTGGATGGAAGGCTGGTGGCATCCTCATGGTGGGCTGGCGATAATAGGGGTTGTGATGGGGCAGGAGAATTATGGCCCTGGGGGGTGGAATAGATATCATCTTGAGCGAAAGGACTGGTGGTTAGTGCCAGTCCCCCACTCGACCAAGCCCAGATTACCAGGTGATTGATGTCTCAGAAGACCCAGATCTGTCACCGGTGCTGTGTAACGCGAGGTTGGTTGCCAATAAATCATTGATGATCTATGATGCTATCTTGGATTGGGTGGCCAACCTTGTATGAGTGACAGAGACCTGGATGGATGAATGTTCTGGGAGAAGTCTGGCAGATCTCATTCCAGCACCAGACCAGGCCAGAGGGCTGGAGGGATGGGGAGTGTAGCTATTATTTTTAGGGATGGGTTGGTCACATGGAGGTTTTCAGTGCAGACTTGAGGTGTGCACCAGCGACTGATGTCATTTTTTGTTTTTGTTATTTAAATCTTTTGTTTTCATTTTCATAAATATCAAAATTTTGTTTTTGTTTTTGATTTACATTGGTTTCAATGGAAAACACATTTTTGGCTGTAGATTTTTGATTTACCATTATATTTGGATGACACATGGAGTAATTGTACCTCCAATGGAAGGCATTAATTGTACCAAATATCAGAAAGAGTGGCTAAAGGAATCCAATTATAAAAGCAGTTGAATTATGTTATTTTGCATAAATCTACATATACAATCCTGGATATACCTTCTTTGTCGTCCATCTAATGTGGATGACACTTGGCAAGCTTATACCCCTCCACATGATTACTACCTATGCCAACTTTCAGAAAGATTGGAGAAAGTGTCTTGGTAGTATAAGCAATTCTTATAAATGTATGTTACTGTAACATCTTTATAGTCCAACCAGTGTAAATGAAATTTCTCAGGGCTATATTTCACACCTTCAGATTCATCTTTGCCAAATATCAGAAATATGTGATAAAGGTTTCCCATTTTATATGCCTGTACAGCTTATGCAGAGAATGAGTCTATGCCAGGGATTCTCTTTCCTGTCACTGTGGTATAAGATCTGTTTGTGATGCCAATTGGCCAGCAGAAATGTCAGCCAAATATCCTCATTCTGTGCTGTGACCATTCCAACTTTTCTCCCCTACTTGTTTCTGGGAAGTCGGAAGAATATGTTTAAGAAAGCGCCAATAGAGATTCTCTTATGTCCTCTGTCACGGTGCTGCAGGATGTGATTGTGATGATAATTGGCCAGTATGGATGTGTAAACCATGTCTCCTGATTTCTGGGATGCTATCGCCAAAGTCCCAGTTATGTCCCTTCTATGCCTGCCTCAGGGCCGCCCTCTATGCCCAGCTAGAAGCCACCATTGATTGGTCCTGTAAAGCTGGAAGTGTTAGGTTTTATTAGGATTGCTGATTGCTCAAGAACCACACCAATTGTATAGGTACAACTCTATTTTATTGGATACCACATTAATAGTTGGACTTGGCAATATTACCAGTTACGGACCCCCAGTGGGATCTAATCTATGTTTGTTCTTACCAACCCTCGTATCCGACTGTGGCCACCGGACACGTAAGAACAAACATAGATTAGATCCCACTGGGGGTCCGTAACTGGTAATATTGCCAATTGCATGTTGCAGGATTGGTAAACCTGTAGAAGGTCTTATTATTCCCAGGTTTCAATGAAATTGAGTGGAAGATAAAGAAGTTGTCATCAGGAATGTGTATGGAGCTTTTCATAAAATCACAACATTCAATTGCTTATAAAATCGGTTTCCTTTATCATTTTTTTCAAAATTGGGTACACTCAGTGACCTCTATTTCTTTGTTTTAAATATTATTATTTGCCATTTTTAAAATTACAATAATGAAAAAGAAAATTAATTTTTTCATTTTTGTTATCATCATAACTGCCTGACTGTAGGGGTGCAGGACTGGTTCGGATGGTTTGCCCCAGGAGACTTATGGGACTGGAAGGGTTCTGGAATGCTCTTGGGGAAATACATGTTGACCTCAATGGCTGCTCCATCGATGACCTTGTGGCCTTCTGGAACATTTGGTTGTCTGGGGCCATTGATAGGGTGGCTCCAAGGCCTCTACTTCTAGCATGTCAGTTCCACATGTCCCCATGGCTTATTGTCTTCCAGGTCCGATTAAAGGTGCTGGTGCTGACCTTTAAGCCCTTCACGGCCTAGGCCCTGCTTATCTGGGTGATCGCCTCACTCCCTGGGTGATTCCTGTGGTCATTTGGGGGTGCCTTCCTGGAAGTCTCACATTATCGGCAAGTTTAGACAGACAGGAGGACATTCTCAGCAGCTACCCCATTGCTCTGGAATTCCCTCCCAGTGGAGGTTCACCTTAGCCCGAATATTCTTGCCTTCTGACAAAACTGTAAGATATGGCTCTTCTGCCAGGTGTTTGGTGGGGGAGGATGGGATGGGTTAGGTGGGTTGGGAGGAGGATATTTTTATTTTTATGTACAGCCAGAGTTTTTTTAGAGAAATTTCTTAGTATATGTTTTGTATTTATATTTTTATTGTGTTTGTAGTTTCATTTTAAATTTGTAAGCCACTCTGAGTCGCTTTTGTGAGAGGGGCAGAGTAAAAATTAGGGATGGGCGAATGTGGTTCGGACATTTGGAGTTCGGCCCGAACTCGTCCTGTTCGGACAACCGAACCCAAATCCGAACACTAACTGCCTGAACCGAACTCAATTCCGAACGTCAAAATGACCGAACAGTTGGTCAGTTTGGATCGCATTCGGGTGAGTTCGGGTGGCAAAAACATGTCACTGGAAGGCAAAACGTGTCAAGTAGGGGGAGTCAGCTGAGGCGAAGACTTCCAGGCACCAGGGGTGGAGAGGCTTGGAGTAGCAGCCAGCCTGCCGAATCACCATTCTTTTTTGCCTCAGATCACTGGCTTCACAGTCTTCAATTGGCCATGGGCTAGGCTGCACGGAGCCAATGGGGCTTGCGGTGAGGCGGGCACAGCAAGAAACAAAACTGATTGCCTCCCCCCTTCCCAACACCTTCTGAGCTAGTCACTGTTCCTGAACAGCAGGCGTTTCAGAAGGCTCCCTCTCTCCCAGCAGTTTTTGTTCCTTCCTATTCCTAATCCATTGCCATCCTCCTCCTATTTCACCCATCCAACCCATTTACCTCCATATTATCATTTATTTAGATTATATTAGATAGATTTAGGTGTTATTTTTTGTTTTTACCCCTCCCTGTGTTCCCTGTGTTCAATCTTCCTTCCTCCCTCCCCCCTCCATTGAATCCTTTCCCTCTCCCTCTTATTCCATCCCTGATTCCCTTCCCCTGTTTTAAGTTTTGGATTTATTTAGAGTAGGATTATTATTAGATTGATTTTCATTTCAGTTTTGTACCCCTCCCTGTGTTCTTTGTGTTTCCCCCTGTGTAATATTGTATATATAGATAGATAGTTATTAGATAGATAGTTACTAGATAGATATACATAGTAGTTAGCTTAGTTATAGAGATAGATAGAGATACAGTGTGTTTGTAGGACAAGGCCTTTGTAGTTAATTATTAGGATATTCCATTTAGTTCAATAGGTTTTAGAATAGTTAATAGCAGTTAGATTTAGTGTAAAGATAGATATATAAAAAAACAGAAACAGCCACTCCAGTCCCAGGACCCACCATCAGGGTTCTGGGCCTATGTTACTGGCAGGGAGGGCTGTGGCCAATATGCATCTAGAAGCTGACATTCTAGCCCCAGGACCCACCATCATGGGTCTGGGGCCATCATTCCTCGCACAGAGGTGATGTCATTCCACTGCACCAAGAAACAGCCACTCCAGTCCCAGGACCCACTGTCAAGGTTCTGGGGCCAAGTTATAGGCTGGGAGGGCTGTGGCCAATACCTAGAAGCTGCCACTCTAGTCCCAGGACCCACCATCATGGGTCTGGGGCCATCATTCCTCGCAGTGGGTGCTGTCATTCCACAGCATCAATAAACAGCCACTACTGCCATCAGGGTTCTGGGGCCAAGTTACAGGCAGGGAGGGCTGTGGCCAATATCTAGAAGCTGCCACTCTAGCCCCAGGACCCACCATCATGGATCTGGGGCCATCATTCCTCGCACAGAGAGCCTTTTTCCAAATGCCCAAACTGAACCGAACATGATTGAACCGAATGGCCGAACCCGAATGGCCGAACCGAACTGGACCGAACCAAATGGCCGAACCAGAACATGTGAGCCTGAGGTGAGCACCTGCTTATGAAATGGGCATAGATTGTATACAGGTTTATATTGAAGGATTCAGCACTGGACAATGGACATTTAAATAAAGAGCACTTGGAGATCTTTTCCTGTCTATGTTGAGGTCTTTGGGGACTGATCCTGAGGGCACTTACCCCCAGGGCATCAGCCCTGCCACATCTGGTGGAGAATGTGGCCATTGGTTGCTACTTTTTAATGGGGTGCTACACAGCAGCCAAGAGCTGGGGCTGGAGCAAGCGGGAGACTTGCCCTGAAGAGTTGTGGATAGAATTCCAAGCTGATTCCATTGTAACAGTGCAGAGTCCCTGGGGCAACTGGCCTTTTAAGGAGGTGTATTTCCAGGGTTAATAGAGGGGACAATTGAGGCTGAGCATGGCACCACCAGCCCAGGGTTAAAAGCTAAGGAAAGGCTCAGGTGAGGAGGAACCCTGAAGGAGACAGTAGCTGAGGTAAGGCTCAGTCTTCAAACCAGCAAAGCCCAGAGGGAGCTGCCTGAGTTGTGAGGGTTGCAGGAGGAATTGTGCTTGGCCCATAGCACAGGGAGACTATGGGTGATTTAAGACATGACGGGGCGTCTATTGGTCCCATCACAGAATCACCTTTTGATTCCCTGCCAGAATCAAAAAGTCACGTCCAACAGACGTGCCGGCCAATTCTGGCGGGGAAGCTGGGGGGGGGGCAGGACTGCACGGCGCAGTGTGCGACTGCACAGCCCCACCCTCTACGCTCCCCCAGCCACCCGCCCTCCTGGAGACGGGCGGGCACAGTGGCCATTCCAGCCGCTGTGCCCGATTCCAACCCGGGGTCTGGGCCACGGCCCGGAATCGGCAGTGGTAACAGACATTACCATCCGCCTATTCCCGGCCGTGGTTCAATTAACCACGCTTTCAGGGATGGTGCCCGGACCATCCTTGAAAGCATGGTTATTTTGCTCACCGCCGGTGGTTCACTGTGGTGAACATCTGGCGGCGAGCAACCAGACGTTACGGGACCATCCACCACCACGGGGGATTCACCATGGTTGAGTGTGGTAACATAACATCTGAAAATACCCTATGAGTGCTGTGGAGTATAAAGAGAGAGAAAGTGTGTATCCTGTGTATATATAAAGACTGTATAAAGGTGCTGGGACACTGGGTTGGGAATAAACACACTTTTGAACTAGCAGCAGGTTTAAAACAGAAGTCCTTTTTCATACAATGCACAATTAACCTGTTGAACTCACTGGCATGGGACGCTGGGAAGGTCTATGGTATAAATGAACTCAGAAAAGGATTAGGTAAGTTCTTGGAGGCTAGGTTCATCAATGGAAATTGGGCAAGTTGGTCAGGGATGAAACCTTTGACTACTGGAAGCTGGGAATGGAATGACAGGGATGTGACAAAATATTGGACTGAGTGGGCCATTGATCTGCCCTGTTATAGCCATTCTTATGGGAAATGGACCTAAAATTGGGTGGAAGGGACCTTAGTGAAAATGATAATTGTGTCCCTTGGATTACATGATGCCACACTACTCACCTTTAGCACACAGTTTTGAGTAGTGCACTGTCCTTGGAAAAAGAAATACTGCTAATAAATTGGTAAATTTCACTTTGACAATTACTAGATTTTAATCACACACATTGCGCCTATTTAACTAATAGATATTGGTTCACATAGAATATGAAATCCACATGGCTATCATGATAGCCAGACATTATGCTGATGAGTCCATCTGTGACATATGGTTAAAACACTTGATTTGAATAGAATTAGCCAATTTCTGTGTCTCAGTCAGGGTGAGAGATTTTTCTTGTATGCAAAGAATTGGAGGCTTTGTTGACTTTACCTTTTTACAGCTCTTATTTCAATTGTCTTCTCCCCTTCCCTTCCCTCCCCTCCCCCCACCCTATTGAAATAAAGCAAGATTGATTTGGCTTTCATTACCTTCTGACTTCTAAAAATATTGATTTTACTTTCTTGCTTGATATCGCAGTGTGCAATAACCTCTTTTTTTGTTTAGGGGAAATAATCAGCTTGAAGCGGTGTTTTGGATACAAGGGTTTAAAACCATATTTGTCACCTGAGATCTTACTTTCCTAATATGTAAACGAAGCCCATTTTATCCTTTCTCTCAGCAGTCTTCACCTAGATCTCTTGAGCTATTTAGAGGTTTAACTTTCTTCTTCTTCTTCTTCTTCTTCTGAAAAGTGAGGCATTCAGAATGCACCTCTTCAAACCACCGCATCTCCAGCCACCGCCGCTGCCAACAACGGGGAGCACGTCACTTCCGGCAGCACGGGGAGCGTGTAAACACTCCCCACGCGGCTTTTCTCTCAATGCGGGGCTCAGGAGGTGCTTTTCAGTGCCTCATTTAAAAGAGGTCAATGTAGGCTCCTGAAAGCTGTTCTGAGAGGGCCTGACAACAATGAAACAGAAAAGAAAACCCAAGCGTATGAGAAAATTAAGATTTCAAGGAGTCCTGCAGAAAAGAGATGATGAGGAAGAGAAGGAGGGTACATAGGGCACTGTAACAATGTCCTGCTCTGATGGGGACAAGTAGTTGCAGGAGCCATGCCTTTCAATAATTTACAGAATATGAGCATGATCCAGCTAAGCCCTACTACCAGTGCAAGGGAGCTTGTGCTGGTGGCAGGGCCAAGGAGCAGCAAGCGGTCGGGAGCGGGGATGTGTGAGCACCAGCGGAAGAAGGTTCCGCCAGCCAGATGGCCACACCCCCACTGACAGAGTGGTGGCCACGCCCCCCGTACTGGCATTATGGACAGGGGCACAACCCGCAGAAGGGGTTCCCTACCCCTTGGGTGTACCCCACCGGGGCTGGGGGCACCCCACTGGGGGACTTCCCAACAACCCCTCTGCAGCGAAATAGATCAGGGCGCCAGTATGTGTTTGCTCGGAGAAGAAGTAAGGCCCGCGCAGCCATAGGGACACAGGCACCAGCCACCTGGAGTCCCTGGAGCTGCTGCACCCCCGCCTGTCCAGGTCCCAAGACACGCAGGATGAGAGAGCCCTGGACCAGGCCTCTGTGAGGTCCTGCCCCTCTCCCGCTGCTCTTTGTGCTGCAGTGTGAGCCGAGTCTCATGTGGAACCAGTCTGGCACTCTCATTCTGGGTGTCTCGGGGGCTGGCTGGGTGGGGGTGCAGCGGCTGAGGGGGCTCCAGGTGGCCGGTGTCTGTGTCCCTATCTGCAGCTCTGCCCCATTGCTCCACCTCCCCCTTCCATTGGGACATAGAGCTGGATGCAGCACTGTGTCCACCAGGGCCCCAGCACCATCCGCTGGTGCTGTTTCTGTGCATTATTGGACTACGCTCTATGGAGATAGATTAGTCACTAACTTCCAGTCTTTAATTAGGGGTGTGCAGAAGGGACCTCTATCGTTTTTGTTTTTGTTTTGAAAAATCCCTTTGTTTTCAGGTTTTCATTAAAACCCCGTTCTTTTTCATACCCTTTTTTATTTAAAACTATTTTAAAATAATAATTTAAAAATCACTGTGCATGTGCAAAATGGTTGCCTGACTCTTCTGAGCATGTGTGAACTTTTCCAAAATGGTGGCAGCAGCATCACCACCATTTTGGAAAAGAACAGCCAGTCTGCATATGTGCTGTTGCTGTTTTGAATGGTCTGGCTGCCATTTTGCACATGCATAGTAATTTAAAAAAATTCCTTTAAGTCTTTTTTAAAGTTCTTTAATGAAAACAAACAAATGTTATTTGCTTATTAATTCATTTTTGGGTCTTTAGCTACTAAAATGAATGGGGGTCCGTTAGTTATAGTAACTAAAATTACAAAAATGAATTGCACACCCCTATCTTTAATAGCTACTCTTTGTTATATCCAGTTAACAAAGGTATATCCATGGTCAATGTTATAACAAAACAGGCCATGCCATTGTCCTTGTGGTCTGTATGGATTCCACTCTCCTAGTTTGCAGATATCGTCGTTTGCCCTGGATTGAGCCCAGCCATTGGCTCTCAGCTTCATGGTTTCTCTCTCTGCAGCTACGTGGCTCCTCCTGTTTTGGTTCAGGACCACAGAGAGCACAGGCAGTCTCTTAGCTGTGGCCAGCTCCGCTCCCTAAAACTAACTGCCAAGCTCAGGGAGATTGCTGGCTATGTAGTTCCAGAAGGAGGTGGGACCATTATGACAAGCTGGCTTTCCTTAAAGAAGCTTCTGCCTGCTTTGTCACGGTTATCTACAGACATCACTATTTTAGCGGTGGTGGTGGGGAATCATGAGAGCAAGTAGTAAAGCAGCATGCAATAATTTCCCATAGATATTATGTTACATAGAAACACTTATCCCACATGGTAAATCTATAGAACAGGTTTCCTGTGAATTTGCCTTGTGATAGAAATGTTCATGCATCACAAGTGAAGATAGCATGGCAAATCTCCAGAGATTTTCCATGGTTCTTTGGTGATCCTTTCCACTTGAAATTTTGAAGTTTGAGAGAACCCTTAGTCTAAATCCTTGGCCTCATGTTTTGTACTGTCCTTTCCCTAACACATCACCCCCATTGCCCTTCAAGGGGTGTTTTTACACACACATTTCTCTTGGATCTTTGCTGTTACATTCTGAACTTTCTGTGTGTCTAAATCACTCACCCAGATCTTAAACATCCGGATCTTTGAACATCTGCATAGAACTTCTCCCAGAACCTTTGTGTGTAAAAAGTTCTCATGGTAAACTGCTTTGTTCCAGGCAGCTGTGTTTACTTGGTTTCCATGGCATCCTTTCACTTCTACAGCTGCTGCTACTTTAGGCTGCCTCAGGGCAGTGTTTGTGTGAAGAATGCACCCAGGAACTGCCTCAGGGCAGTGTGTGTGTGTGAAAAATGAATCTGGAACTTACTTGTGGACTTGTAAACCCAGAAGACTGAAAAATCTGGAACTTTAAAGTGTGTGTAAAAATGCTCAAGGTCGGTCTCCCACCTCCACTTGTAACTAAGCCAAGCATGTGCCCCAGCAACTTCTTGACTTCTTGCATGTATTGTGCTCTCTCCCTATGTTCCCCTCCCCTTTGCTTCTCCCTTGCTTATCCCAGATTGTAAGCTGCTAGAGGCAGGGACCTGTCTCTAATCATGACTTTTCATCCCCGTGCACATGGCTGGTGCTGTATGGATAATAACAGTGTCTAGCAGAGTCTCTCTAAAATAATTAGAACTGGGAACAAAGTTCACACTGAAACACAAATCCATGATGAGACTCACCTATGAAACCCAGCTCTGCCAAGGTTTGTGGAAGGTTTCCAGGGACTTTGAGCTAAGTATTTCGTAAAGCTACACTAATTCATGCTTCGCCATGAAAACTAGAGAGGGGCGTGAACTCCTAAGTTGGAATCTAGAATTTGGAGACCCCCTCACAGAGGTGTTTGAGCCGTCTCGCCTCAAGATCATGTGACATTTGCTGATGCTTTTGACTTGAGTGTGCATTTCAAGTTAGTAAGAACACTTATTAGGTGATGGAGAGCCTATGAAAAATACACTGTCATGGACCTGCAGGGAACAAAGCATCCGAGTTTCATACAGTCTTAATTACAATGAACTTACCTTTGAAGAAAAGCAAATCCCTTATAATGCATGTCCTCTCTATCTAGATAGTAATGAAAATAAAGCCATTCCTTCCTCCCTCTTGAGAGCTGCCCCTTGTTATAGTCAATCAGGTTGTTTTGAACTCCTTTTACTCCATCAAAAAGAAACCAGCAGCTGGAATTGCTGACATGCTGGATATGATATGCAGTCGCTGTGCTCATTGAAGTCCACGGAAGTTTGATGCTCCAGCCAGAACTTTGAGTTAAGAGCCTACGGGAGTTAACAAATGAAACAATAGCCCCCTGGAGTCTGGGTTCAGTCTATGCAGCCCCCCCTCGCATGTTTAGCATGTAGAGCCTAAAAAACAGGCAGCCTTCTGCATGTTTATCTTGTGCATTCAGGCAGTTCCACTCATAGGTTTAGGGCAACAAGCCTAATTGACGGGCAGTTATTCTTCCCCGCCATACTCTGCCACCAACCACCTCCTGTCTCAATATCCCACCCCCTATTATGACTCTCAGCCATGACAAACCATGGGAAGAAGCAGCTGCCCCAGCTGTTTCTTTCTTCTGGTCTATTATGACTCTGGGAGGTGGTCCAGTGCCTCCTATCCCAGTGCCCACCCATGCAAGTTTACAATTGGGTTTATACCTGACAGAAAGTGGCAGCTGGAACTGTACAGAACCCTGAGTTTATTGAGCGAATCACATACTTTGAGTGCCTATAGTAAAAACTGAAAGTGAAAGTTAAACATTGAAATTGAAAGCAACCAGTCTGCATGTTGCCACCACCCAGTTTCCTGCATCCGTGACTCATAGCAATGCACTGGGAGGTAGAAGCATATAGTTCTGGTGGGGTCTCTCACCCACTGTAGTGTTGGGAATCCCTCTTGGTTCTCATAAAACCCCCAGTCAAACATGTGTCACTTGTACCCCCCTCTAGCATCTTCTGCATTACCATACAGTGGGGACAGAAAATATCCCCGCTTGCCAGAACGCTCTGAACTTCTCCACTTGTCCAAACCTCACATAGGGTAACAAACTCTCCTTCAGTTGGTTCACATTCCCTGTGCCCCGAGTCACTCGTGTCCCCAAAATATTAATCTCCACCATTCAACTGAGGCACTCCCGGTGGCCCTGTGGGTATCCTCTCATTGTCATTATGGCAGCGATGAGAAAAAATGTCAGGGAAGGTCCAGTCTCCATTAGTGACTGCCCTACTTCGAGCAGTGCATAAAGATCCAGAAAAGTCACAATCTCGTTCATATCCCACTCTCTCATCTTTTGGGGGAGTCCCACTCTTCTATTCTTCTGAACTTGGAACTGCAGCAAAGTTGCACAGTGTCTGCACTCCGTCATGCATACACAGAACCCCACTATGCATATGTCCCACCCTATCAGCGCATTGGCTGCCTTGGAGGAAGGGTCTGACACAGTTCTTTCTGTACATCAGGTCTCACCCAAATGTCAGTAAAGGCCAGGGTATCAATCACCCCCTAACGTCTCTGGGGTCTGTATCCTGGGCGGTCACAGCACCTACAGAAAAAATCCAAAGCCATTCAGCTTTCTTGGGCAAACAACTGGCAGCAATAGCTTTCTGTGGTGTTATGACCCCTCGTGCTCATTACAAGAAACAACTGTTACTTTCAAAAGAAAATATGAATTACTTTTAATCAATAGGCAGCTCTACTCCCACATACATTCTGAGTACACTGCCATGTGGATCTTCCCCACTTGCAGTATTTAGTAGTTCTCCCCACCCCAATTAAAAAAATCAGTGCTTCTGTGGTGCTAACATAGGTAATATTTTTAGATGAGTTGGCCTGTGCATGGACATGCTTGTGATAGACCTGTCTATGCAGTTTAATAGCCACCTGGATTGGCAGTCCTGGTGCAGCAATATACACACACACACACAGCTTAAGCTTTGCAAAAATGTTTTCACCCAATAGCAGCCAATACCAGTTCATGCACGCTTGGCATGCAGCAAGTCCTGTGAAGACACATGACCAATAATGGCCAATGGTTACTCATGTGCGGTAAACAGCCATTCCTAGCTAGGCAGCTTCCCAGCTCTTTAAGCTGTTCAAAATGTTTGGCACATGGTCTGCAGAGTTCACAGACGAGTTGCACCACTCTGCCCAGAGCGTGCCAGCTCATAAGATCTCAGGGCTCGACAGTCATCAGAAAAGTAAATGGGTTACACTCATCTTGGTGTTAAACCAAGATTTCCCAATCAGTATCCAATGTCAGTAATCACACAGGCACAAGCTTCAAAATATGAAAACCAAAACAGATAATAGGTTCAGAGTAAATACAGAAGGTGTGTAAGGAAATGAAATCAAAACTATACACTGCTAGCTTAACTTATCAGGTTTCCCTTTCTAATAGTTACCTATCACCTATTCCAGAGGGCCTAAGTCTTCTCTCTGATGGTAGCAGACAGGCACGGTACATCTTAGCTGGGAGCTGTGATCTTCACATACTGAAACCAACTTGCACAGTTTCTCATCCATATCTTACACTGGCCACTGATCCCAACTTGAGGCTCAGTGCCTTAGGCTTGCCACTGTGACTGAGATTTTGGGGTTCCCTTCTCTCTGGCTGTCCCACAAAGAACCACTAGACTAGCCACAATTCAGTTACTCCACTTACAGTAGCCACTGGGCACCACTCTCCCCAGAATATGCCAGCTCGTAAGGGGTTAATTGTTTGTCGCCTGTATCTCAGGGCTCCACAGTAATCAGAAAAATAAATGGGTTATGCTCAACTTGATGTTAAACCAAGATTTCCAAGTCAGTATCCAGTGTCAGTAATCACACAGGTACAAGCTTTATAATAGTAAAAATCAAAACAGATAATACAGGTCCAGAGTAAATACAGAAGGTGCGTAAGAAAATGAAATCAAAACTACACAATGCTAGCTTAACTGATCAGGTTTCCGTCTCTAATAGTTACCTATCCCCTGTTCCAGAGGACCAAAGTCTTGTCTCTGATGGTTGGAGACAAGAACGTTGCATCTTAGCCGGGAGCTGTGATTTTCACATACTGATGGTGTCAAGCATCTCTTGCCTTGTGTCTTAAGCAGGCCTTTTAAATTTTCAAGTCACCTTACTTTAAGTTTTTGATTAACTTCCATTATTGGTCATTTAGCTATTATATAGCCTTAAACTAAGTTTACCCAGATATTACCTGTGCAGGCTGATTGTCCTGGGTCTTGAGGTTTTACAATGTTAATTTCCTGGCTAAGGTTTAGTTGTTTTGAGTGAACTCAACTCCCCATACAATAAGTTTCCCTCTGACTTATACAATCAATGGTTATTACAAACATCTTTGACATCCTGACCTTTCCCATGTTATACCCGAAAGTTTCACAACATACATCATTGCTGGGTTCATAACTCCTCATGACACCAGTACTGCAGTCATGGAGACACATGCAGAGAACTTCATGGTGCTCATTATCGTGCTCCAGGCCTTCATTACCACTGCTGAGCAGTGTTATCATTCCTGTAGACCTTCCCCACACAGGAAATCAAGATAGGGTCAGAAGTTTTAAAAGAAATTTTACTATAAAGGATAATTTTGATCATACAAACAGTCAGGTAATAGAAAAATATTTGGAGCAAAAAAACAAATGGGATGCACAAAGAAATAGGTGAGAACAAAATCTAATAGTGCATTAAATGATTGTTAGTACTTGTAATTATTTAGAAAAATACAGCAAAATAAAATAATGCCGCTCTGTTGCCATGCCCAGCAATTTGGTACTGAAATCTCCACAGTGGAGACTGGCATGGCCATGTTGGAGAATCCCTCACCAGTTAGCTCCAGCAAGCCAGTGCCCTTGTTCCAGGACCAGCTGAACAGAGTGGAGCAGTGCATAACTGGAGAGATCTGGGACACCTTCTGCTGGCACATCAACCATGATGCTGACATAAAACACTCGCCATCAGTGAGAGTTTAATGAGCATCAGTGAACTGTTTCAAATGACCTGCTGACTTTTTGTTGGGCTTGTAAAACCTGGCTGTTTTCCCAGGCATTTGGTGGAGGAGATGGGTGAGGGGGGATGGGGGGGACAGAGGGGAAGATGGGACGATTTTATATTATGTCGTATTTTAATTGAATTTTATTGTTGTAAGCTGCCCCAAGCTGCCTGTGGTCAGAGAGGGTGGGGTATAAGAGTTTAAAATAAATAAATAAAATAAATATCAATAAAGCCTTTAAAAATATTTTCTGTGTGCCACTGTTTTTTCCTCCGGCCCATCCAGCCCTACCCCAGCAGCAGGCTGGCATACTTTCCATCGTTGTCCCCCCCATGCTATTTCCTGCTCTTTTCCTGTGCATTCCCTATTGGCATGCATGGGCTAGCTGGCTACAGGCCTGAACCTCTGCGTTTTTCTATTGGCATTCACAGGCCAGCTGGGAATGGCAATAGGAAGAACAGAGGCACAGGCATGCTGCTGGCTACTTTGACCTCCTCGCTGTCCTTGAGTGAAAGTGCTTCCAACTCCTGAAGTGGCTTATCGCTGTGCCATAATGCTATTCACCATCCCCCTCTTAGTGCTCCCCCCAATAGGAATGGGCAAACGTAGTTCGGTAGTTCGGTGTTTGGCCTGAACTCGGCCTGTTCAGACTACCGAACGCGAACCCAAACCCAAACACGAACATACCGAATGGAACCGAACACCAAACGGCAAAATGGTGAACACACCGAACAGATCCGAACACTGAACGATGAAATGGCCGAACAGTTCGTTAAGTTTGGATCGTGTTCGGTTGTGTTCGGGTGGCTAAAACGTGGTCTTCTGTCAAGTCACTGGAAGGCCAAATGTAGCAGGGAGGGGGAAGTCATTTGACTCAGCTAGGAGCAGACTTCCAGGCACCAGGGGTGGAGGGTGGAGAGTGGCTTGGAGTAGCAGCCAGCCTG
>QEPC01006843.1:1265605-1299755 GCA_003113815.1 Sphenodon punctatus
TTGTCTGTCTCTCCCTCTGTTCCCCTTCCTATGTCTCTCAGATTGTAAGCCCTACGGGCAGGGACCGTGTCTATTTTATTACTTTGTAAAGATGATGCCAGGTACACTGCTGGCACTATATAAATGTTTGTTAATTATAATAATAGTAATAATAATAATAACAACAACAACCCTGGCTGGAGGAAAGAGCCTGCCCTTATTTGGGGGTGAATATGCATAGGGAATGGGATGGCAAGGCAACTGGAGAGTGGAACCCTTGCTAGCCTGGCACATGTTTGGGTGGGGGTGCTGCTCGTGGCAAAGCCCACCGCACTAAAGTACCCTACCCTACCCTCCCTCACTGTTGCAGACATCTGCTGCCACCCGCTGATGCCCACTGTTTGTGCCCGACTGATGCCCACTGCCCACGCACCCACATGCACGTCAGTGAGCTCTCTCTGAAACAGATCCTTTCTTGTCCTCAAAGTAAATTTTTTTTTTACAAACCTGGCAGCATCTCCAGAGTCCACCACTTCCTCATCCGAGGAGTAAGCCACCAGTGCAGGACTAGCAGCACCAGCTGCAGCAGTAGCCCTAGCCGCCACCGCCGTAGCCACCACCAGGGCAGCCGCCTCGGCCACCTCCTCGTCCTCGAGTGGCAGTGGCTGTGGCAGCACTGGCAAGTTGGCCCCCAGCCGGGGGATCCTCACCAAAGCCTTCTTCATTTTTTCTTTTTTTTCTTTTTTAAACAAGGATCTCTCTCTCACCCAACACACAAACCGAACCAAAACACACAGCCAGCCAATCCAACAAAGTCACACACAGTCAAACACAGCCAAAAATACACCAACTAAGTCAAACACACACTCACTCGCCACACAGCTCCGCACGCACACAAATTTCCAGTTTTCGGTGCTTCTGCTTTCGATTTCGGGCTCTCTCGCGATTTCAATGACCGAACAGCCGAACACGAACTCATCGAATGGCCAAATGGCTGAACACGAATGGGCGAAAAGGAACGGCCGAACATGAACGGGCGAACACGAACACGGAGCATGGCCGAACGGCCGAACACGAATGGCTGAACACGAACTGCCGAACACGAACCGTGGTCTGTTTGCCCATCCCTACCCCCCAACCTCACATGAAAGTGCATGGCCAGAGGATCCCCCAATATCCAAGTCAACTTTAGTTATAAGGATATTGAATTTAATTTAGATTTAAACCACAGAGATCAAGGACTTCTTAAATCCATGAGAATATCTGGAAGTTCAAAGAGCTGGGTGTTTAAGGTCCACGTGAGTGATTTATACACACAGAAAGTTGGGGTTGCAGCAGCAGCAGCAAACATGCAGGAGAAAGGTGTATGTAAAAACACCCTCTGTGGTTTTACAAATCTAGCTCCTTTAACATCCAGGTGTCTCCCAGAACTTGTCTGTGTAAAAAGTTCTCCTAATAAACTGCTTTGCTCCTGGCAGCCATGGTCTTGTCGTTTCCATGGCAACTCCTCTTCTCTACAACTGAGCTCTGCAGCGCCACTACTTTAGGCTGCCTCAGGGCAGCGTGTGTGTGTGTGTGTGTGTGTGAAGAATGCATCCAGGATCTGACTTGTGGACTTGTAAACCCAGAGAACTGAAAGACCAGCACTTTAAGGTGTGTGTAAAAACAACCAATGTGCTGTTGAGTTTTACCTAAGGGTGTTGAGATACCCTCTGTTTCTCCACTATCATATATAGCTACTCATTTCTTAGGTCAGTGTGTGCTACAGCATGGGAAACAATGCATAGCAAATCCATTTCCTTCTGTTCAGTTCCTACAAAACAGCTCCCTGCTATGCCCACTTTTTAGATCTTGTTGGTTCCTTTTACAATGCCCACTAGATGGCAGCACAGTCTCATCTGGTGAACATTCCTTTTCAAAAGAAAAGATTAGAAATGAGCTACGGAGCTTTATCATACCAATGAGACTGATTTATTTTATTTTATTGTTTCTGATGAGCACTGAGTCTAATATTCTTCAGGGAGTAAAGTATTCAGATATGATTCATGATGTTGCTGCCCTGAAAAATAGGAAATAACTTTTTTAAATTTGCCAAATAAACACATATGCTGCTACAGTATGTAGCATGTATGGGTAAATCGTCCCTGCCCCAATACTGTGTTGCTCTGATAGAACAACCTGTGCCCATTATTTGTCCTGTTCCTGCAAGTTCCATGGAACTAGGAATTCATTTAATCACATTTTTTAGTATTTTAATGAGCTGAAAAGATTATGTCACTTGACTTCTCATTCCATTAGTTTCTCTTTCTGTAATAAGGGACTAATAATGGTAATCTCTTGGGATGTGCACAGTAACTCTTTTTTGTTTTCATTATTAATTTCATTTTAATTATTAAAATGTCATTTGTTTTCATTATATTTTGTTAGTTTTGTTTCATTTTTGTTTTTACTTTCATTATTTATTTCCATTGGTTTCAATGGAAAACACATTTTTGACCGCAACATTCCCCCCCCAATCCAATTTGGATGAAATATAGCAGGATTGTACCCCCAATTGTGTGTGTGTGGGGGACATGTATACCAAACACTGGAAAGATTGGATAAAGGAATACAGTTTTATAAGCAGTTTAAACTTTTTATTTTATGAAAATCTGCATATGAATTCTGGCTGTAACATCTTTGTCTCCCATCTGATTTAGATGAAACCTATTAAAACATGCCCCTCCCCAAGATTACTATCTCTGCCAAATTTCAGAAGGATTGGATAAAGTGTTCTGAGGTTTTAAGCAATTTACTTGTAACTATTTCTGGCTGTAATGTCTTTGTATTCCAGCCAGTTTACATGGAATTTGGAAGAATTGTATCTCAGACCTTCAGGAGCATTTATGACAAATATCAGAGATATTTGATGAAGGGTTCCAATGCAGCATCTGCAGAGGATGAGCCTATGCTAGGGATTCTCTTATGTTTGTCACTGTGGCACAAGATGTGTTTGTGATGCTAATTGACCAGCAGAAATGTCACCCATATATCATTATGTGCTGTGATAACCCCAACCCCCTTCTCTCACTTGTTATAGGTAAGTTGGAAGCATCTACTTAGGAAAGAGCCAATAATGGATTCTCTCATATCCTTTGTCACAGTGCTGTAGGATGTGATTGTGATGACAATTGCACATCCCGGATGTGTGAACCATGTCTCCTCATTTCTTTGATGCTTCTCCCTGCCTTGCTTCCTGAAGCCCCAATTACGTCCCTTCTATGCCCGCCTTAGAGCTGCCAAGAATTGGTCCTGGAAAGCTGGAAGCATGTAGTAAAAGAGACCAATCACATCTCTGTCCCAGCCAAGGTGTCTTTGAAATGTCAAACCAATTGGCCATATGTTATATCTGTCATCTCTGCTGTTTGGCACAGGTTTCAGTCTGGGTGGGCACCCCAGGTGTGTGTGGGTGTCCATTAACTTGCACAGAACACCCCAGGACAGGGCTGGAAGATGTTGGGCAGCACCCCAGGTGCATGGGGATTGCATTTATGTAGCTAGCTGAACTCTTGTTGAGAGTTCTAGTACACACACACAAAAAGCCTGCCAGCAAAGTCTGAGAAAATGCTCTGACCAAAGCCAGAACTAACCACAGACAAAGAACAGGCCCAAAGAGCAGCAACTTATGTCTACCCTGTATGCCTGCCTTGAAGCCACCACCGATTGGCCCATGTAAAGGTGGAAGCATGCAGTAATTGGCCAGTGAATGTGTCTGTCAGTCTGTTGGGCTGCTTCCCCTCCATTTTATAGCCCCCTTCCCCCTACCATGCCTGTCTCTGAATGGCACTGCATGTGCTATTTACCTGAATAATTAAAGTCTTCATGAGGGAAACTTCAATTGCTTATAAAATTTGGACCCTTTATCAAATCGTTCTACATTTTGGCAGAAATGATCCTGAACGTCTAAGATAGAATTCTGCCAAATGGATGGGAAAAAAATATGTTACAGCCAGCAATGTATTTTCACGTAAATTGCTTATAGTAGCAGGACCTTTTATCCAATCCTTCTGAAATTTGGAAGAGATAGTAACCTTGAGGTATAATCTTGCTGTTTCCTCCAAACTGAATGGGAGACAAAGGCCATTTTTACATGGATGCACCCCCCCCTTTGCTGGGTGTGTGGGTGGGTGCGCAGTGGGGGGGAGGGGTCAATATAAACACCGCATCAGTGGTGGAGGGATAGGTGTGCACCCGTGGGAACACCATGGCTGGTGGGTAGGGGTGTGTGAGCGCTCCCATGAAACACCCACTTCCACCCATAGAGGCATCTGGCAAACCGGAGGAAGCTCTGTGGGTGGATATGGGTGGAGGTGGGTGTACACGCATGGAAATGGGTGCACACCCACCTCCAGCCATCGCAGTCACACACCCATCCCCCTACCCACTGCGGTTTGTTTAAAAAGTGCCAAAGACGTTACAACCAGGAATGTGTATGCAATTTTTTCTTGTAAAATAACATAATTCAACTGCTTATAAAACTGGATCCAGTTATCCAATCTTTCCAAATTGGGGGTATAAGCCTGCCAAGTGTCTTCCAAATCCAATGAAAAACAAGAATGTTACAGCCAAACATGTGTTTTTCTGTTTTTCCCTTTAACTCATAATAATGAAACAAAATTCTTTCATTTTTGTTGTTTAATAAGAAAAATGAAAGAGCCCTTTTTTGTTTTCATTATTATAATAACGGAAATGAAATGCACACACCTAGCAATCTCACCTTTGTGTACAGAAGTCTCTGGTGGACATCACTATGTTATATTTTTCCTGAAAGTCAAATTAATTCTAGAGGGAAACAAATCTTTGGAATGGTTTAAATTAGAAACTATTTCCCTGTCCTCCTGTCAGAAGCATCTTTCCCCTTAGTATCAGAACTCTTATGGTCTCTTCAGTCAAAAATCAGCCACACCCAATCTTCTTCCCCTTGCTCCATGATTTCCATATACTCAGATTCCAGTCTTCAGGTGCAAACATGCACAGTGTTTTTCCTGTTCAGTCCTGCTGTCAGCATCGTCAAACTCCTTAGTCTTAGGAGTCCCTTGAATAGTCCATGCCCTGTTAACAGGTTGCAGAAATCGATTGTTTCAATGTCCAGTGAGAGTCTGGAATAACTACTCCCCCAGTTCCCAAACTGGGGGGTCCAGCCTCAAGCAAAGTTATGACCCCAGCAAAGGGGTTGCCCAGCACTGCCACTGCCATAATTTGGAGTCCAGCAGCCGCAACATTCACATTGGCACTCCCATTTGCCCTCCTAGTCTTGAAATTGATACTGGCAGCAGCCGGAGTCTGAACCATGACAAGCTACTGCTGCTGCTAGTGTCAATTTCAAGGCTGGAGAGGCACAGGGACTGTTTCTGGCAGTTGTCATGGGCCGCCGGGTGGGGCGGGGCCGACCGCGGCGCACGGGTCCGGCTCCGGCATCGGCGGCGCAAGCAGAATGGGAGGCGCCGCCTCCCTCGCCCCCCCGGCAGGAGGGAGGGGCGCCCCCGCCCGTACAAGAGATGCAGGCAGGGCCACAGGGCGAAAAACCAGAAGGAGGCCGAAAACAGAAGGAGGCCACGCCCCCCCTGCGGCGCTCCGCACGCTTGCGGGGGCACGCAGAGGGGCGGGGCTAGTCAGATAAAAGCCAGCGCCGAGGGATACTCGGCGCTGGTGATTGAGTGGAAACCGGCCCTTGACTGAGCTAAGTACCGAGCGCGTGTCCTTAAGAACCAAGACTTCGGAATTATTGTAGAGAGTGTGTGTGCGTGAGAGCCTTCCAACCCCCCTCTTCCCCTTGTGACAAGTGAGTGAGTGCGTGCTGGGGTGTGACGCCTTGTTCCTAATCCTTCTGCCCCTCCTGGAGTTACCTTGCTATATTTACCCCCTTGTGTTTGCCTGAGCCCCGTCAGCCATCTTGTCTTCCTGGGCCCTGCCCCCCCCCTCCTTCCCGGGCACGCCTCCCTCACGTTTTCCCCCTATCCCCCCTGGAGTGTGGGAGCAGCGTGTGGTGACAGATTGGGTTCCTGTGGCTCAGGCCCCTACTCCTTACCAACGCCCTATGATGATAGGGGCCTAAGTTCCAGGTGCGCAAGCCCAAGGAACGGCCCACACACTATCCTGACGGGCTTGTATTCCCAGATAGATCCCTACCGGAGTGGGTGCCTGAGCGTGTGTGTGGCGAGACTTGCTCGGTGGGAGGGTAGGGGGCTAGGCCCCTCCCGGGTCACCTGGGTCCACGCCCCTTTCCCCAGCCCCACTGACACAGTGGAGATTGTAGCCACTTGCAGACTGGGTCTGGAGTTGCATGTGGGGATTGATTGTACAGTGCCAGGTACATCGCTGATACTATATTATTATTAGTATTATTATTTACTATTTATTAATTAATTAAATAAATAAATAAATAATTAATATAATATATGAAGGGAGTGCCCGAAGCTTGTGAGGCGGGTGGTGGGAAAGACCACTTTGGTTGCAATTTGTAGCATGTAAATAGTTGTCTTAATAAAGAAACTGCTCATGGTAGCCAGTAGGGGTGTGCATGTTGTTTTTGTTATTACAATAACAATAACAAAATTTTTCATTTTCATTTTCATTATTGCAATAACGAAAACAACTGAGAATAACAATAACAAAAATGAGAACCGAGAATCCAAAAAACGACAACCGAGAACACCGATACCTATAACAATATCGATATCAATATTGAAAATTATACCAAAAACAATAACAAAAATGATAACGAGAAATGATAATGAGAAACAAAAACAACAATGTCTTTATCATTGTCGTTATTATTAGTGCTGTGGCAGTTGGGTTTTTGAGGGGAAATGTGGAGACGGGAGGAGGGAGCAGACATCTCAGAGTCTTAACAGGGTTGAACTCTTGAATTGTGCCTGTGTTGGGAGGGGCGAGCAGCTCAGCAGTATCTGATTGATGTATCACTGGCCAATGAGCAGCACAAGCAGGCCCTAGCAGTCTCATGGTACTCTGTGATTGCTCAATGCCTGCTGCCTCCCACAGCCAATCAGGGGGGCTTTGGGGGAGGGCACTGCAACCCTTTATAATGGGAGGGCTAGGTTTTTCTCTCTGTTCTGTGAGAGCTCTGCCTGTCAGGTTGCTTTTACAGAACTGTGGTGCATGCACATAAAAAATCCTCCCTAGCCCTCATTGTATTATTTATTTATTTATTTACTTAGTTTATTTTATTAGGTATTACCACCAATACCTTTCCTTCCTCATACCCTACATTTTACCTTCTTCTTTTCCGTGCACTTCTCCCCCTATACATTATATATAGATAGGTAGTATAGATTAGATATAGATATCTATTACAGACATATAGATCTGATTAGAATAATTATATAGATAATTGATTATATAATAGTTTTTCTTTTCACTTCCCCTGTCTCCCTTAGATAAATATTAGCTGTGCATAGGAATCAATAACAATACCGATACCAATACCAAAAATAAAATCTTCATTTGAAATGGTAGCAATATCATTAACGATATTGTTAACGATAACAATAATGAATATCGATACCTATAATGATGCAAAAAATTATAACAAAAATGATAACGATAATGAAAACAAAAATGACATTGTTGTTAATAATGATAATGAAAATGACATTTTTGAATAACAAAAATGAAAATGACATGGAGGCCTGGGGTATTTTCAGACGTGATGGGTCCTGTATTGGCCCCGTGACGGATTCACCCATTGATTCCCCGCCAGGATTAAACCGGCACGTCCAACAGATGTGCCGGCTGATCCCAGCGGGGAATCAGGGAGGGGACGGGGCCACACGGCTCAACATGTGGCTGCACAGACCCACCCCCCCACGCTCCCTAGGCCGCCCACCCTCTTGGAAGATGGGTGGGCGCCGCGGACAATGCGGCCAAGTGCCTGCCCCCCCCCGGGAACTGACCACGGCCCGGAATCCCACTGCTGATTCCAGGCCGTGGTCGGGGGACAGATGAGACCACACAAATGGAGATGGTCCGGGCAGGATCTCCATTTGTGTGGTCAATGTGATTCCCCCCCGTGATTCACGGGGGTGAACATCTGGCGGGCGGCTTCCGTTCACCCCAACAGATGTTATGGGACCACGATCACCATGTGGGAATTCCCCGTGGCTGAGGGCGATCTCCTAACGTCTGAAAAAACCCTGGTAAACACCCCTAGTAGATAGCATGGAGTCCCTCTCTTATTGCACAGCAACCTGAAAAAGAGACCACCTTATTCCAGCTCCTTCTAGGCTCTGAGAGGGGGAGTTGGGGAGGGGGGGCAGGAAGTGACCTCTGCAGTTGGTGTGGAGACTAGAGCTAAGAGCTTGAACAAATGTCCCTGTCAAACATTGTATCCAATGATTTTGCTAGCTTCTATTTGGCTCCGATGAAGTAGATGCAAACAGCTGTTCATTCCCACTTCATTTCTGAAACAAATAGCCATTTATTTATTTTTCATTATGGTTATTCCTGTCACTTTGGTAGTATGGTTACTGAAGTTGGCTTATTCTTGTTATTTTGGTCACTTTTGTATTTTAGTTCCTTTGTATCAGCACTATTAGTGCTATTGTGCACCAATTTTCCTAATCCTTCCCTTGCTTCTCAACCCTTTCTTTCTCTCAGCAAGTAGAAGGTCCTGACTTTTATAGTCTCCTTCTGGTCATCTGTTCTGCTGGTCAGGTAACCAGAAGGAGACTGGAGATGGAGGGGGAGGTCCCTTCACTCTTAAAGGGCTAGCACTCCAAGTTATGACAAAGAATGATCGCACATTTATTTAGCTATTTCATGTAGCCAGCTTGCTTGCTCACACAAAAAAAGGAAATATTTTAGAATCATGGATTCAGAAATTAACAAAAAGCTTCATTACCCCCCTCAATTGGACTTTAAAAGGCTGTAAAGAGGCTGGTACTTGCTGTATTCAAATAAATTATAACAACAAAAAAAGTCCTAATGAAAATGATTTATCTCTGTAACATTCTTCATGAGATGTTATGTTTTTTTCAAAGAACTTTTGTTCTTTTACCATCTAAATGTTAGGCATACTGTTTAATTATTAAACATCAATGGCTAGAAAAAAATATATTAATTATGCATTTCCTAGACCGCAAAAAAGCCATTCGAACAGGCTACAGAATGATTTAGTATGCATAAAACTTAACATTTAATAATACCAGCAAGAACATTTATTTTAAATGTTTCAATGTTCCATTCCTATCTGATTAATATTTAAATTTTAGGACATTAGTTATGCTCTTTGGTTTTTCATTCTGTGCATCTGAAGTTTTTGTTTAGCAACCCTTGGACAAGACTGGTTTCCTCCAAGGAGAAAACAGAGCCTAGGATCACATATTAGGGGTGTGCATGTCATTTCCTTTATTACAATAGCGATAATGAAAATTGTCATTTTCATGATCGTTACTGCAATAACGGAAATTCCAAAAAATAATAGTGAAAATAGAAATGAAAATGACATTTTGGGTATTTTCAGATGTTACGGGATCATGCTCAACCACGGGAAATTCCCACATGGTGATCATGGTCCCGTAACGTCTGTTGGGGTGAATGGAAGCTGCCCACCAGATGTTCACCCCCGTGAATCACGGGGGAGAATCACATTGACCATGCAAATTGAGGTTCTGCCCAGACCATCTCCATTTGTGTGTTTAATGTGATTCCCACCCGTGATCAAGGGGATCGTCTCATCTGTCCCCTGACCACGGCCCAGAATCAGTGGTGGGATTCCGGGCTGTGGTGAATTCCCTGGGGGTGCGGGCGGGCACTGCGGCTGCATTGACCATGGCACCCACCTGTCTCCCAAGAGGGTGGGAGGCCTAGGGAGTGTGTGTGGGTGTGGGGCTGTGTGACCGCACGTTGAGTCACACGGCCCCGCCCACTCCCCAATTCCCACAGGATCATCTGGCACATCTGTTGGATGTGCCAGTTTGATCCCAGCAGGGGATCAATGGATGATTCCATGACGTGGCCAATGCAGACCTTGCCACATCTGAAAATACCCTTTGTTTTTGAAATAAAGGGAAAACACTGAAAAACATTTTTCTGGCTATAACCTTTTTGTTTTGTATTCACTTGTGATAAACTTTGGGGTGCTTGTACCCCCAATGGAGGGCATTATGTGTACCAATTCCTGAAATGGTTTGATAAAGGGAATAGATTTTAGAAGTAATTGAATGTTATGATTTTAAGAAAAGCTCTATACACATTCATGGCTACAACTTCTTTATCTTCCATCCGATTTGCATGAAACCTGTGAATATCATGTCCCTCCACAAGCTTAACACTCATGCCATTTCTTGGTAAGATTGGATGAAGGGTCCACATTAACTTGAAAATATATTTCCAGCTGTAATATTTGTATATTCCATCCTGTTTACAAGACATTTGTCAGGAATGTATCACATACCTTCCCTGTCATCTCTGCCAAACTACAGGACAATTTGATATAGGGACCCAATTTTATAAGCAATTGAAGTTGTCCCCTTGAAAACCATTATTTGGATAAATAGCAGCACACGCAGTGCCAGTCAGAGGCAGGCACCTGGCATGGCAGGGGGAGAGAGGATGTAGGAGGTAGGATGTGGAGCAACCCAAAAGACTGACAGACACATCCACTGGCCAATTACTGCATGTTTCTAGCTTTACAGGACCAATCAGTAGTGACTTCGAGGCGGGCACAGAGAGCAGTCTTCAGGCAGGCATAGAAAGGACATAACTGGGACTTTGGGGATAGCATCCCAGCAATCAAGAAGCATAGTTTACATATCCAGGATGGCCAATTATCATCACAATCACATCCTGCAACACTGTGACAAAGGACATCAGAGAATCTCTATTTGCTCTTTCCTAAACAGATGCTTCTGACTTCCCAGTAACAAGTGGGGGAGAGATGTTGCAATGGTCACCACAAATAATGAGGATATTTGATTGACATTTCTGCTGGCCAATTGGCATCACAAACCAATCTTATACCACAGTCACATGAAAGAGAATCACTGGCATAGGCTCCTTCTCTGCACATGCTGTGCAGGCATATAAAATAGGACCCTTTATCACAGCTTTCTGATATTTGGCAGAGATGATTGTATAAGTGTGATATAGATCCCTGCCAAATTTCATGTACACTGGTTGGACAACAAAGATGTTACAGTCTGTATACGTTAATTGTTTATAACACCAGGACCCTTTATCAAATCCTTCTGAAAGTTAGCAGAGATAGTAAATATGGAAAGGGATGTACACTTGACATGTGTCATCTACATTAAATGTGAGGCAAAGAAGTTACACTTAAGAACGTATATGAAGATTTTTGGAAAATAAATTAATTCAACTGCATATAGAATTGGATTCCTTTATCCAAGCTTTTTGCAATTTGGAATGCGTACTGCCTGTCATTGGAGGTATAATACCTCCAGGTATCACACACATATAGTGAAAAACAAACATATTACAGCCAAACATGTGTTTTTCATTGAAACCAATGGAAAACGAAAATGAAAGCAAAAACAAAAACAACAATTTGATATTTATGAAAACAAAAATAACAGATTTAAATAATGAAAATGAAAAAATGAAACCAAAAATGACATGGGCCCCTGGCGCACACCTCTATCACATATGAGCTACTGCATTTGACTAAAAGTTGATCCTGACAGCCCACTCTTCTGCCATTAAAGTCAATGGAATTTTTACCACTGACTTTAATGGTGGAGGTCCGTGCCCTAAGGGTGCAATCCTCACTCTATTGAAGTCAATGAATGGGAGCTTTGCCATTAATTTAAAGGCAGACGGGGATTTCAGCCCCCTTATGTGAAAGTGTGTGTGCGAGGCATGTTTTATGTTAGAAACCAGAAAGGTTGCCACCAGAATGTTTATGGGGGTTGGTGTAGTGAGGGGACTTTGGAGCAAAGAGGATCTCCTGCCTCCTTTCTGACATGGCCTCACCGCCTGCACATCATTGGGGTCTCACCAGAAAGGGGTGAGAGAAACCATTTGTTACCCTATCTCTTTGTGATGGTGTTGCACCCCTTACAGACAGAGTGTTGTGATGTCATGGTACTTCGAATTGGCATGGCCACAGTGGAGTCTCGGAGGGAGACGTGCCCCTCTTTACTCTCTCACTCCTGCTCATGGAAACTAGCTCCACACACCTGGGTGCCATCCCAGCAGCAAAGGGGCCTGATGGGGTGAGTGATCACTAGACTAAACTAGACTCCCTCCCCTGGGTTTCAGCTTGAAGCTAGTGGGTCAATGAAGACTGTGTGCATGGCTTGACCACATTTTAAAATGCAAAACATAAAAATGAAGTGAATGAAACTTGCACCTGTACAAAGTGGTAGCACTAGTGCTGTTCACTTGGAGGATCACTCCCTCAGTCATGACTGACTCAGCAGTCACATAAACAGTGTTGACGAAAGCTCCAATTGCCCATGTGCATCAGTTCTGTGCCCAGGACAAACCTCTGATTGCAGATCAGCTGTTACTGCTAACCTGTTGAAGGGGGCAATCAGTCACTAACCTGATTGGGATTTGGAGCTGCTGACTGTCCTGGCTACAAGGAGCCAAAGGCTAAAGGGCCAAGTGCAGCTCCCCAGCTATGGTATGATGAGATCTTATTTCTTCTCTGATATTTCAGTGGAGATGGGGACTGTGCAATAGTGGAGGAGGAGACTTGCAGGTCTTGACAATAAGATTTACTTGTGGAGGTGGGGCAAGGCAGGGAAAGACAATGATTCCTATTTGTCCTCCTGCATTCTAGTCACCTTCCTAACCAGCCAAACAGTCTGCATCTTCTGGCGTCATCATGCAAGACAACAAGCTAGCTAGCCCTTATCAGCCTTTCGATAACTTCAAGTGTCTCCTTTGTCTCTCAGAAGTCATTGGGCTGCCTCTTGTACTGTTCTACATCTGCTTCTTCAGCCCCATTTGAGTTCCCACTGGCCAAATGCACTAATGCCCTGATAATGCACCATTAAAGTCTGTGGGAAGATCTCTGCCATGGAATTCAGTGGGAAAAGCATCAAGCCCTCTGAGGTGTTTAGAATTCTGGAGCATACCAGAGAGGAATGGAACAAGCAGCGGGGACACCCGATCGGACTGGGATATAATGCTGTTTGTTTACAAACAGCTCCTCCCCATATGCTGATCAGAAGGTTGTAGCCTTGTAAAGAAGGTTCTTTGAGATGGCTTCCAACATTCTCACAACTGGGTTCTGCATGCTCACCCTATTCAAATAATAGACCACGTGATGGTCTCGAGCTCCTCTAGTATAAAAAGCACTCTCCCCCTCAGAATGACAGTTCCTTCCAACCCTTTCTAGAAATATAAGAAAAGAATTCCATGCGGGGCTGGAAGGGTGGGTGTTGGGAGAATGTTTGGAGTCATCTCAAAGAACCTTGTTTACAAGGTAGCAACCTTCTGTTCTTCGAGTGGCTCCTCACTTGATATTTTTACATGGCTCCGCCGGGTGGGGAGTCCGTGGGCACGCCAGTGCATGGATGGGGGATGCACACAGCTGCACATGCATCCCCACTCACCCACCAATCATTCACACCCACATAGTAACCACTGTTTCCCCTGGTTGCTCCATGCGTGGGGATGAGTGGGGGGTGAGCGGGGATGTGTTAGGCAAGCGTGCACGTACCCCCACTCACCATGGGCACGTGCACCGCATCATTCACACGGGGCTCCTCTACCCATGAACACACAGAAATCTGTGTGTTCACGGCTGGGAGAAGCCCATGTAAAATGGGCCACATTCTCACACCTGTCTTACTTATACTATCTTAGGTAGGAATTTAGGATATAAAACAATATCTATTCTGTCTTGGAAAATAAATATGCAAATATGGTTCTGAGATTATTATGGCTGCTATTTCACTAACTCTTCTTAACAAAGTTATTGCCAACAGGAATACTGTCTTTAAACCCGCATCCCATAACCAGTTCATTTGCACCCCCATATAATCAATTCACGCTGCCCCGTGGGCACAAATGAACTGGTTATGGGGTGGGGGCAGCATGAACGGATTATGGGGGCACAACTGAACTTGTTATATGTCTCTTTTCATGGCATAATGCGCTTAATAAGCTAGCTGCATTTTGGGTGTCTTGTGCATGTGATAGCAGCACCTCTGGACTGGTCGCACTGCATGCGTGCACAAGGCACAGGTGGCATCGGCAGCAAGAAGCAACAGGCCCTGGAGACGAGGCTAGCTATGCTCACCTCCCTCCCCCAGTAAGGCAGTGAACGCAGTCAGTCTCTCTGTGCCTGCCTCACTGGCCACTTGGCTGCCCCTGCAGTGGAACCACTCCTGGGGAGTGGTGGTAGATGCTCGGCTGGGGAGGGGGGGAAGCATTGGGAGGCCATGCTTCTCCATGGTTGCTCAGAGTGGTGGAGAATGGGAATCCTTCCTGTCCAGAGGGAGTAAGTTTTATGTAAATGTATACATTTGCATAATTAGGTGGGGGCTAATTATGCAAATTAGGCCCACCACCAAGACTTCACACATGGCCTCACAAACCCTGGGGCTGTCCCTGCCCTCCCCCATTGGGGGGAATAAGCCAGTGGCCACCATGGGCATGGAGATGGGGGGAGTGGAAGCACCAGCCTCAGCTGGAACGAGGGAGCCCGGCTGTGGCACAGCAGGGGGAACCCACACAGCGGAGACTGGGGTTAGCCCACTGCTAGAACAGCCTCGAGTTCAATGGGGGGGCAGGGTGGTGTGTCCCCCCAGTGTGGTATCAGGCCAAGGGAGAAGTGAGGATGGCGAGCAGCACTCCTAGACCCCCACAGGGTGACGGAAGGCATCCAAGAGAAGGGAGGGCCATTACCCCTCCACAAACCTTACCGAGGGCTCAAGGGGTGCAATGGGACACCCTGGAAAGAGGGGGTGGAGCCCCATGCCAAGTGGCAGACATGGGACCCTTACTGCAGGCCCTATACCCTGGAGGCCTGGAACCTACCCCTGGGAGTGGGTGACAGGACATGGGGGCAGGAGATCCGTATGGGGTGCCGGGGCTGGGCCAGTACCAGCGATGAGGGGCCACAAGGGCCCCTTTTATGGCCCCTGGATTCACCCCTGAGCCAGGAAGCCAGTTGGGGAGGCCCAGGGGACCCAGGGTGTCTTTATCTTTACATAGAGGTGGGTCACCTCCAGCGTGTAGTAGGCGGGTCAAGGAACCAGAACAGCAGGCTGACCCCTCTGATGAAGAGATGTGGTGGAGGAGCCATGGCCTGGAGAAGGAACTGCAGCGGGGTCCCCAACAGGGACCCATGGGGAATACTCACGGTGACCAGTTGGGGGCAGGCCCTACCCAAGGAACCCAGCCGAGTGTGCCACAGTTATTATTTTGGAATGGGGCATGGGTATGGGTCACACTGCCTGTTTCCCCAAATCCTGGCAAGGTAGCGGATGCAAGGGCCATGGTGAATGAGCAGTAGGGATGTGTGAACAGAACCGAATTCGGAAATTTGGTTTGGTTCAAATATCGAGTTCGGTTTGAAAGTTCGGTTCGGTCGACCAAACTATTCGAGTTCAGTCAAATTCCGAATTCTGAACCGAGTTTGTACATTCAAAACCGGTTTTTTGGCCTTCTGAACTGGTTTGAATTCGACCGAACAGTTCGGTCGAATTCAAGTTATGTTCGAAAGTTTGATTTGGTCGACCGAACTATTCAAATTTGGTCTGAACTCCGAATGTCCGAACCGCATTCTCACATCCCTAACAAGCAGAGGGACATGCGGGTATCTGAGACGGGCACAGGTCCCACCAGTGTGGATGGGAAACTGGCCAAGGCACGGGGCCCATAGCGCAAATGGCTAGCCACCCGCTTCCTCCCCCAGGGGGAGCTATTGTGAGCGTGGCCACACCATTTGGAGAGCATCTCCTTCCAGCCACAAAATAAATGTTCTAGCAGGGAGAGTACATGGATCTCTATGTCCTTCTATTTAGTGATCCAATTCTGGATCACTCGGAGCAGGAGAATGGAAAGGAAAAGGAAAAATTTAGGTGCCCCAAAGCAGACCGCAATTGGGCAAATTGGACAGCTGCATTTGCAGTATACATGGGGGTCATACTGCAAGCTGACCCCAGACAAGGGCTTGAGCTCTAGGGATGGGTGACCAGAACTGAGTTCGGAAATTTGGTTCGGTTCAGTTCGGAAATTTGGTTCGGTTCGGAAGTTCAGTTCGAACTATTCGAGTTCGGTCCGAACTCCAAGCTTCCGAACAAAATTTGGAAATTCAAACCCCATTGAACTAAATGGAATATTATCTTTTAGGGATGGGCAAACAGAGCTGAGTTCGGAAATTTGGTTCGGTTCGGTTCAGAAGTTTGGTTCGGTCGACCGAACTGGTCGAGTTCAGTCCAAATTCCAAACCGCGTTCGTCCATCCCTATTGAGCTCCACAAATATGCAGATATCGTTTGGAGGGCCTATGGAACTGGGTCGGCAGGAGTGTGGTTGCGATATGACTAAGCGTTTCGGCATAGAGTGGCAACCACGCCAGGGCTGCGTTGGGATGTTCATGCACCAGATTTATGGTTAGAGTGTATGATAGACATGACTAACGCACCACGATCAGATAGTGGCCACGCATTGGTGTGGGGTGGGGTAGCCCTGGTGAATGAGCCATTTTGGGGGGAAAGTTGAAAGGGAGTGCAAGGGGGGGGGCGTGCCATGTTGGGAATACAACAGGGCAGGCTGATGCAGTCGGTCAGCTTGTAGATTTTGCCATGGGTGTTCCAATTGCGGGGGAGTGCACCCAGCACTTAACTGTTTCCGGCCTAAGCAGAAGGGTGGTAAAGGGAGGTATGGACAGGGTGGAGGAAATGGAAAGGGAGGACAGGGACCCCCCTTGGGCACCTGCCCTTCCAAAGGGGCCGACGCCAATCAGAACTGACTGCCTGGAAAGGGCACTTAGGGGGCACCCAGACAGGGCAGAAGTTAATTATGTGGTGCAAGGATTTAAACAGGGTTTTCTTATCCTGGCGGGTCTGGTGCTGGGTCAGGGGACAGTGCATAATTTGAAATCCATAGTGGGAATGGAGCAGGTGGTAAGACAGATAATTGCAAAGGAGGTGGCAGAAGGTAGAATGGCAGGCCCGTTTGACCAACCCCGTATGGGTAACTTAGTCATGTCCCCACTGGGAATTGTTCCAAAGAAAGCAGAAGGTGAGTTCCGCATGATACACCATCTGTCCTATCCCCGTGGAGACTCAATCAATGATGCAATCCCAAAGGAATTGTCAACGATTAAGTATGCATCATTCAATGTAGCAGTAGAGAAGGTAAAGGCAATGGGCACGGAGGCACTGCTGGCAAAGTGTGATGTGAAATCAGCGTTTCGCTTGCTACCAGTGCACCCCAGTAGTTTTCACCTATTGGTTTTCCAGTTTGAAGGACAGTACTATTATGACCATGCCATGCCCATGGGTTGCTCAATATCCTGTTCCGCGTTCTAATGCTTTAGTTCCCTGATAGAGTGGGTTTTCAAGCAAAGGTTGCAGGCTTGGGAAGTAACGAAATACTTGGATGATTTTTTGATAATATGCCACCCTGGGACTGGGGACTGTGCCGCCGCCTTGAATTTGTTTCAGGAAGTAGCAAGGGAATTGGGCGTCCCTTTAGCCCCGAAAAAACAACAACGGAAGGGCCTGCAACGAAACTCACCTATTTGGGTATTGAGTTGGACACAGAATTGATGTTGTCAAGATTTCCCGGGGATAAGTCAGCGACTATGAGGGATAAGATCAGGGAATGCATGGAAGCTCGAATTACTGTTAGTTCTTTACAATCATTGGTCAGGAGCCTTAATTTTGCTTGCCATGGAGTTGCACCGGGGAGAGCATTCTTGTCTAGGCTATATGGAAAGTTGAGAGGGGAACTATTGCCTCATTACCGAATAAGAGTCACCAGGGAGATGAAACAGGACATGGGAGTATGGTTGGAATTTCTAGAAGGGTTCAATGGTGTTAATTTTTGGAGAGAGCAGTGGCTGTTGCAGGTTGACCTACAGGTACAGTCAGATGAGGTCAGGGGAGCAGGCTTCGGGGTTTATTTTAGAGCACACTGATGTGTAGCGCTTTGGCCAGAGGAGTGGCATGCTAGTGGAGTGACTAGGGATCTTACCTTTCTGGAGTTGTTCCCTATTGTGATCACAGTTTTGTTGTGGGCAGGGCAATTCTCCAATCGCACAGTCCTTTTTTGGTGCGATAACCTGGCAGTTGTGCATGTGGTTAACACGCTTTCCTCCCGGTTGCCAAGGGTCATGAGCTTAGTTTGGACCTTAGTGTTGGTGTGTTTGAAAGACAACATTTTATTCACGGCTCGACACGTCCCTGGATTTGACAACGGCATAGCTGATGCCCTTTCTTGGTTCCAGATGGACCGCTTCTGAGAGTTGGCGCCAGAGGGAAGAGCTACCCCAGACCCCTTGCCACCAGGGATATGGAGCCTTGGGAGTTAGCGCTACAGACCATCATAAAAGGATCCTTGGCCCCTAGAACACAGGCAGCGTATGGTAAGGCCTTTCGTGGTTTTCAGTACTTCAGGGCAGATAATGGATGGGAAACAGGCTTCCCCATTACCAAGCCAGAAGTCATCCAGTTTGCAATGGCACTAAGGGGTAAAGGGCTGGCGGTGGGTACCATTGCAGAAAAAATAGCAGCCCTGACTTTTGTTAACAAGCCGATGGGTCACCCATCCCCTGACAAAGGTTTTTATTTGAAGCATATGTTAGAATCTTGGGCAAGGGTCTTAGTAGCCCCAACGGTGAGGAGGGTACCAATAATGACACCCATATTAATTCAGTTGGTTGGGACCCTCCCTGGAATATGCTATAATGCTTTTGAGTTGCAGTTGTTTACGACAGCATATGCTATAACATATTTTGGAGGATTTAGGATTAACGAGGTCGTGTGCAGGTCAAGCAAGGATAGCACCAACCGGGCATGGGGATAGAGGATCTGGCATGGGCGCCGGCCAGATTGAAGATTCGGCTTTGTTGTTCAAAGACTGACCAGAGGAGCATGGGCCACACCGTTGAGCTGTTCAAGAGTGGCCCAGAGATAATATGCCCAGTGGAGCAGATGAGGCGTTACTTGGACATGTGCCCACATTGTCAGGAAGTGTTATTCATACACAAGTGTGGGTCCTATTTGACAAGTTCCCAGTTTACGTCAGTTCTTCATGCTGCACTGAGGATTATGGGTTTGCTCCCTGGGGAATTATGATCGCACTCCTTTAGGATCAGCGCGGCCACAACAGCGGCTGCGTCAGGGTTGCCTGAGGAAGCAATTAAAGCGGTGGGGAGATGGTGGTCAGGTGCATATAAAACATATGTCAGACCTTACCATTACTAAATAGTATTCTTTTTCCATTAGGATACAGGGTCCCCGCAGCTGCAAGACGAGTGGTTTGGATCGTGGGTCACAGCCTAATTTGGTGGGGAAACGGAGCTGCTGCAAGGGCCTCCTGGGGTTGGCAACTGGGTTTGGCTGAATTGGCATACATTAGGTGGATAGGTAGGAGTGGGATGTGCTGGAATCAACTGCTTCTGACCCTGAGAGGATTGGAACAATCACCTGTACCACATATCTTAGTTATTCACTTGGGGGGAAATGATTTACCTGCCTGAAAAGGGGTTAATTTAATAATTAAAATTAAAGAGGATTTGTTAACAGTTAAGTATTGGTTTAGGGGAGTTCATATCATTTGGACAAATTTAATTCCTAGGATAAACTGGGTTAAAGCATGCAAACTTGGGAGAGTTGATAAAACTAGGAAAAATATTAATAGGGAAATAGCTAAGTGGTTAAGGAACTTGGGTGGTACCAGCATCAGGCATGCTGGGAAAGTGCACACACGGCCTGATTTGTACCGTGAGGATGGGGTACATCTGTCACAAGCAGGGAACAAGATGTACCTAGCTGCATTGACTGGGCATTTGGAATCCTTGTTGAGATAGGCGGTGGGTGTCGGGGTAGTTCGGGAACAACTACCCCTTTGTGGAAGGTGTCCAGTATGCTATTGTAGGATAAATAGGAAGGAAATAGGCTATCAAGAGCCATCTCCTTAAGAGATGGGGAGGTGATACCTAGTGTAATGCTGGGCACAGCATGCACTGGGGTCATGGCCCTGGGAGGGGTGTCTTAGCAGGGTTAGTAGGGACATGCGCTGTCTTCATACCCTGCGGGCACTTAACTCCTTACTCATGCCCACAGTTGGACTTGCCCCCCCCCCCCTTCAGCCACGGCACTGTCGAAGGAGGGGTTGATTGCTGTTATCGGTGCTGCCACTGGAAGGCACATCCAGGACAGTACTGGAGTTAACGAGTTGTGTTATTTAGCTAGCATACTGGACCCAAAATTGCTTAGTGCAATTACCCACTGGCCTTTTGACTTGAAAACTGGTTTAATAAAGAGTGCGGCCAAGCTTGAATCCAACTTCTGTCTCTGAGTCTCATTTGGGGTGCACCGACGACAAGAGAGTTATTGGATCAGCTGCTGTCGATGTCACAATCAACACAATTCACACAGAGGCCTAATGTGGATGCTTAGCCAGACAAGGCATACCTTCAGGCAGGGTTGGGACAATAGTGATGAGTTGGGGGTGAGGGTAATGTTGAGGGAGTAATTTTTCAAGCCACTCCCAACATCTTTCTAACCATGAAATTTCACAAGTTCCAGTATTTCCCTAAAAGCCAGGGCATATATTTGATCACTTTGCATTGTTTCTGGTCATGTTTCTCAGACCTTGCTCTTTCTGCCTTCAAGTATATTCTGTTTCCCCCTGTTTCTGTCTACTCTGCTCCATTTCCAATATCTGCCTGTCGTCATTTTCTTTCACATGGAGATTTCTGCTAGATCAACATTCAGAGATGGAGAAAAGTTCTCCTTTGCCACTGAGGACAGGGCAAAAAGCAATGGGTTTAAACTGTAGAGTGATAGATTTAGGTTAAATATTAGGAAAATAAATTCTGACAGTTGATCAGTGGAACGAGTACCTAGGGAGGTTGTGGAATTTTCTTGCCTGAATGGTGGTTTTTTTTTGTTTTTTTTTAAAAAGACAACTGGCCAGGCCAGAAATGCTTGCAGCATTAGAGTATTCTGCCTCAAAGCAAGGGGTTGGTCTAAATGACCCATTATAGGAGGCTGCATGAGGGTAGACCTTCAAGAGAGTGGGTGGATGTTTCCCCTGACAGTTAATTAATCTGCATTTGCTACCATTCTTACCTGTGTTACTACTGCCCCTATTGCAGATGGATTTTTCTAAGTTAGTTTGATGGAAAAACAAAACAAAAAAACAACACACACCCCTTATCATTGGTGGTTCAACTGTTATTGCTTGCAAGTGTGTGCTTTGAGCACCATCATTCAATTTTCCTACTACTTGGTAATAATAATAATAATAATTAATAAATTAATAAATTAATAAATACTATTGTCATACTTCTGACCCCCAGTATGTGAGAAATTGCTCCCTTTCCAGAGCCTTTCCGTTTTTTGCTATAATTTTGGAAGGCTTTCAATGTCATTGGTCAGATTTGCAAATCCAGATACCAGTTCTAAATTTGCACTTTTAAATTCCTAATATTTTTTGAAATTTCAGTTTGAAAGGAAATTTCAGCCTGGCCGTAGATTTATTCTTTAAATGTCTTTTTCGATGCCTACTGTCGGAATACACTGGTGAAAGAGGGATAGTCACCAGTATCACCATGGGCCTATGGCCCCTTGCCCTAAGTGGAATATAATGAGTGCAGTCAGCCAATGATAAATTAGGCTGGAACTTGGGCAGGTGAGAAAAATGTGCAGGCAGTTGGAGTAATAGCAGGTACAGGAGAAGCTGGAGAGGACATGTTCTTGGCTGAGAGATTAGGAAAGGACTGTTTTCTGATTTCATCCAAGATATACTTGACCATCAGAGACTGAGGCTGCTGATATGAATGAGATCAAACACCTCCAGAGCCGCTGCATGAGAAGGATCTCAGCGGGCATAGCAGCAGACAGTGAGAAAAGCCAGCAAGTAGGAACACACCGGGAATAGTGACGAGTGTGTCTGTGTATTACAGAGACCTGGTTAGACACTGAGTCTAACATCTTTGTTGACCATGAGATGTTGGTGGCTCACTTGCAAAGTTGGTGACCAACTTTGGCTGCCGTTGTTCCGACCAGGTACTCTGTACAGCATCAGCCCCGGCCGGAGGGGTGTGTGTGTGTGTGTAGCTATTATTTTCAGGGATACCTGGTCTGTGAGGTGGTATCCAGTGTAAACTATTTCAGGAATAGAGGGCATTCATCTAGTGATTGATTTGGCTGGAGACAGATTAGGGGTGCTGCTGATATACCATGCACCTTCCTGTACAGCAGCATCCCTACATGCTCTAGCAGAAGTGGTGGTGGAGGTGGTCTTGTGGTCTCCGAAGACTTTAGTCCTGTGGGACGTCAACATCCATGCTGACACCAATCTTGGGGAGCAGAGCGTGAGTTCATGACCATCATGACAACCATGGGACAGTCTCAGAGGGTTGTAGACCCAACACATGATGGAGAACAGGATATACCCTGGATCTGATATTTTGCACTGGCCTTGAGGCAGGGGATCCGGTGCTGGGGGAGGTATTAGCTGTGCCATTGTCATGGATGGATCATTATATCTTCCGGGCCGGTCTCCTGGTGCATGTCTGCCCCCGGAGAGCTGCTGAACCAGTTTGGTTGGTTCGTCCTCGGAGACTTATGGAACCAGAAAGGTTCCTGAATGCTCTTGGGGAAATACCCTCCAATCTTGATGGGCGCTCACTCAATGACCTCGTAACTTTTTGGAATACTTTGCTCACTGAGGCCATTAGCCAAATGGCTCTTGGTGTCCGGTCCCTGAATGCCGACAGCACAGGTCCCCTTGGTTTACTGAGGACCTGTGATGGATGAAGCAGGAAGGATGGCGGTTGGAGCGACGGTGGCACCACACTCATACTGTAGCCAATCGATTGTGGCATAGAGTTAGTTTAAGAACCTATGCTGTGGCTGTGCGGGCAGCAAAGAAGGTGCTCTTTGCTACCCTCATAGAGTCTGCAAAGTCATGTCCAGTTGAACCTTTCCAGGTGGTTCAGAGGCTGGTCAGTCCAGCCTCCCTCTGCCTGGAACCGGAATCTTCCAGTGCTTGCTGTGACATGTTTGTTGACTTTTTGTTGATAAAATTGCTTGGATTCACCATGACTTTGATGTCGCATTTGTAACAGTGGGAGAACCTGAGGTAATCAAGTTCCCACCATGTCTGTTTTCATGGGATTGGTTTTAGTGGGTGTCACCCACCGATGCAGCAAATGTCCTTGGGGCAGTCAGAGCCACTTGTTGTGAATTAGATCCATACCCATCCTGACTGGCTAAGGCCTGCTGGGACATGTTAAGACCACTGCTGGCTGGGTTTGTCAATGCCTCCCTTAGGGAGGGCAGAGTGCCAGGCCGCCTTAAAGAGGCGGTGGTGCGGCCACTGCTCAGGAAACCATCTCTTGACATTGACTCCCCTGCCAGCTACCGGCCAGTCTCTAACCTTCCCTTTTTAAGGAAGGTTATTGAATGGGGGGTGGTGGCTCAGCAGCTTCAGGCGCATCTTAATTCCTTTTTCTTGATCTTTCGCAGTCCAGGTTTCACCCTGTGTTTGGCACTGAGACTGCACTTGTGGCTTTGGTCGATGACCTACACCATGAATTACATCAGGGCAGATCATCTCTTTTGATTTTATTAGATCTGTTGGCAGTGTTTGATACTGTTGACCATGAGATGTTGGTGGCTCACTTACAGGACATGGCTGGGATGGACAGAATTGTCCTTGGATGGTTTAGCTCTTTCTTGGCCGGGAGAACTCAACGGGTGGTGCTTGGGGAGTGTTCATCATCTCCCCAGAACCTCACGTGTGGAGTCCCACAGGGTTCTATTTTGTCCCCTTGTTCAATGCGTATAAGCAGCCATTGGGTGAGGTTGTGAGAGGGTTCAGTGTACAGTGTATTCTGTCATCAGTACGGCAATGATACACAGCTTTACCTCTCTTTTTCAGCAGACTCAGACCTGGCAGTCTCGGTGCTTACCCAGTGTCTGGCGGCCGTGGGGGACTGGATGAGGGCGAGCCGTCTGAGGCTGAATCCCGAAAAGATGGAGATAATGCTGGTTGGTAGGTCGGGGGGGGCATCATTGATGGGGTTAACTTTGCCCCCCTTTAGTCACTCAGGTCTGTAGTCAACTTGCAGCTCTGCCTGGATTCTCAGGTGTCGGCTGTGGCGAGGAGTGTCTTTTGCCAGGTACCTCTAGTGCAACGGCTTTGGCCGTATGTTTTGGACTCTGACCTGGCCACCATCATCCATGCCTTCATCACCTCTAGACTGGACTACTGCAATGCACTCTATGTGGGGCTACCCTTGGTGACAATTCGGAAGCTGTAGCTGGTGCAGAATGCGGCAGCCTTACGGAACGGGTCGTTGCGAGTTCATTGCACCAGTGCTCTGTTCTCTGCACTGGCTGCCCATTGTCTTCCGGGCCCAATTCAAGGTGTTGGTGTTGACCTATAAAGCCCTAAACAGCCTGGGCCCCACCTACCTGTGGGACTGCCTCATGTTCCAGATGCTTGGTGCAGCCTCTGCAGTTTGCTGGGGACACCCGACTTGAAGTCCCCTGGGATTCCCAGATGGTGACGACGGGGAGGGCGTTCTTGGTGGCCACTCCCAGGCTGTGGAATTCCCTCCCGATGGCGGCCCACCTAGTCCCAGACCTCCCCTCATTCTGGAGACAGTGTAAGACCTGGCTGTTCTGCCAGGCCTTTGGGAAGGGAGATGAGGAGCATGGGAGAGTTGGGTTTGGGGGTGGGTGTAGTTTTGAACTTGTTGTGAGATGCCCCAAGCTGCCATTGTGAGCAGGAGGGAGCAGGCTACAAATGTTCTGAAATAAATAAAATAAATAAAGAGGACTAATACAAGGCAGTGGGGTCTCTCTGCAGTTGCAATGGATACTGAGCAAGTAAACGTGATTTGGCTCCATCCTGGAAAGGGTCTATTCTTTTTTTATTGTGTGGTACCACTTAGGAGTTTCTAAGTTTTGTTTACCATCCTCTGTTATTTGTTTATATTCTTTAGCATGCTAACCCTTTTATTTAATCCTAAATTTAAGGTCATACTTTAATTGTAGAAACAAATAGTTGTATAACTTAGCAGATTCCAGATTCTATGGGTGCTACCACACATGACACTGGCTCACTATGGCCCACGTGGGTCAAAGCCTAACCAACATTGGGCCTGTTGCAGCCCTTGACCGAGTAGGAGGCTGCCCTGGAACATGGGCCTGGAAAGAACTGGGCCCACAGTCCAGGCTCAAGGACCATAGTGGGTGAGCGTGTTAATTCACACCTCCATTCCAGCCCTGGAGTGGGAGTGTAGCTGGCACGCCACGTGTGCATCTATTAACACCCAGTGTCTCCTGGCTTGCCCACTGGGATACTGTTAACAGATTTTATCAGACAAACTCTTCAGTGGCCAACTGATTACAATACTATTGAGATTTATTGCTAGTTAATAGTTAATATTTTTACTCCACAGTGGACTTTAAACCTGTCTTTCCAGTTCTGGCCTAACTACGATAGTCTGTCTGCTGTTCTCGCTTTACTTTACACAGCACTAGAGTTCAATCTTTGATAAAGTTTCATTTCCACTAAGTATCTTTCTGGCAAACCAGATGCCGGCATCCTGTAAAGTAGTTGTTATTTCCCTTCTCTCTTCTTCGAATTCAGGTTTGATTTTTTAAAATCAGGTTTGAAAGAGTGATGGTGATGGTAGGAGGAGGGAGATGGACGCATCCACCTAACAGCAAGCATGAAATGCATTTGGATTTAATAAAGGCGGTGAGCAAAGGGATGGAACTTGAGCAAGAGTAAAGCCTTGATGGCTCTGACAAGCCTTTTCTTTATTCTCTTGAGCTAATTGTGTGACTTGACAGGTTGGCATCAGAGTACAGTGAAATCCTGACAGGCTAATTTGAGCTTGTGGTTCCAATGAAACGTTCATACGGCACTCATTCTATTTAGTGACAATCAGTGTCATTTTCTGCTTAAATGCGAATAGCTCAATACAAATGTTCAGCTGCCTATCGGTAAAGGAAGCAACGCTTTCGACGGTGAAGCAAAAGATTTTGGTTGGGGGGAGGGAGACCATTTGTACTTCTGACAATATCCAGGGTCTGGACACTAGGCTGAATACTAGGCTGGACTCAGTGAGAAGTGGGAGGAGATGGAAGGATAATTTTTTCCATCTGATTTGAGAACATTCACCCTCCTTTAGTAATTGAGACATAGGCTGAATGGACTGTTGGCCAAAATCTTTTCTACTTAGCATTTATAGTTTGAGTAAGCACACACATACTCTTTCTCCCTATCTTTATATATCTTCATACTGTTTTGCAGTGATAAATCCAAAGTAAAATGTATTGTGTATTTAAAGGATGAGAACTGAAACTTACATAGTATAATAAAAATCGAAGACAGAGAGGTTATTGATTAGAAACTGCTAAAAGAAATATTAACAGTGGTGTATTGCATAAACTTGGCTGCTAGATGGCACTGTGAAGTATTTTTGTGATGTTCCTGGGAATAAATAAGATAGGTTGAGTGGACAACGTAGTCTCCTCCTCAGAAAGAAATAGGAGGAAAGGCTATTTCATCCCTTGTAGGGCATGACCCACTGATGGGATAGCACCTCCCACCCCTAGCAATTAGCATGGGCATGAGTCCCACTGTAATGGATAGCAATTGCATGCACATTAACTGCTAGCATGTGCTATCCGACTGGACACGGTCATGCCGATAGGTAGTTTAGTTTGAAGTATTGACAAACCAAACATTCTGTGCATCATAGAGAGTACTTGAGCCAGGTTTGTATGTCTATGGCCCTTTTTACATGTATGCCCCCCCCCCCACCCATGTGGGAGGTGGGGGAGCATGTGCACGTGCTCCCACACTCAACCCATCATCCATGCCTGGAGCAACAGGCGCTAATGGCAGATGCTCCGTGCGTGGAGATGGGTGGAGGTGGGGGTGGGGGTGGGGGTGTCCATGGGAACACACACCAATGCATCACCCACCCGCAACACTGCCCACCCATCCCGCATGCACAGTGGCCCATTTGGAAAGGGCCTACCTTATCCATGACCTCAAATCCTTGGCTGGAAGATGAGTTTGTAGCTCCCATCTTAGGGTGAAAAGAAACGAGATGATAGTCTGCTGAAGTCTGTGTTTGGTCTGTGCAGCCCCCACTCATCTCTCATTCACATGTTTAGCATGCCCAGTCTAATAATCAGGCATCCCCTGTGATAAGTGTGACCCAGACGTCCCCAAAAATGGATACAGCCCCCTATGCTGTGTGATCAAGGGCCAACGAACTTGGGCCAAGGGGGGGGGGGGGCTTGGAAGGACAGTCCCCAGACATGACCAAAGGCCAGCAGAAATGGGAAAAGGGGCTTGAAAGGATGACCTCCCCATATGAGATACATGAGCAAATGAGGGGGGGCTTGTAAAAGGCAGAACCAGGATGGGGCCCAGCCGCCATGGAACTTGGCAAAAGTAGGTCACTCATGTGGGATATCAGCTTGAACTTGGGAGAAGGGTTGAAGGGAGGATGTCCAGAGTAAATCATGTAGCCATTAAGGAAAAGGGCATTCTTCCTGTTAACAAAGCACCAGTGATCATGACTCATGGAAGCAACATCCCCCAAGACAAAGAAGACTGTAGGCACCCTGGAAGCCAACACCCTAGAATCTAGGTGTCACTTTGTGGCACTTGATTCACACCTGGTGCCTCCTTTGTATCAAGGAAGTTTCTTCCTCCCCTCCCTAACTATCTGCTAGCCACTTTTTATTTACCTTTCCCCCATGTGTCAATGGTATCTTATGCATCTAGGATAGCCCTTGTGATGGAAGTAGAAGTTTTGGTTTCTCCCCTCGTCAGCCCATTGTACACCTCCAACTACCCATCGTAGCCTCCCAAAATCCTTTGTCCAAAGCCCCATAACTGCCCCTGGTTTCCTCGTCAAAGGTAGAGAAATCTTGGAATGCAGATGCGTGCAGTTTGCTCTGTACGTGTCTGTGCTAAGGGGTCTCCCAGACTTCAGTCTGCCCCTCTCTTTCTTCCACCCCTCCTCCCCCGAACTTTGCTGGATCCTGGGCTGCTGATCCCTTGTGCAATCAGCTAGGAGAGGTAAACTATAGGTCCAGACTCTCTCTCTCTCTCCTCTCGCTCTCGCTGTGCCTTTACCGGACTACCCCTCCCCTTTTCTCCTATCTTACTTTCACTTTCCCCGCAGCTGCTTGTATTCTCCCTCGTGTATCCCGTCAGCCAGACCGGGGCTGTGTTTCTATATTTGGTATAGGTGTGTGTGTGTTTCATAACATTGCCTTTTTGTAAGCCAATAAACCTTGTTCAGTTTTTATTGGAACATTTGTCTCTTTCTCTCTTCTTCTATTTTGGGAGGGGAACATACCCTGACTGTGGCACGTACCTGTCCGCAGACCGATCCTTTTTGAACATGTGGAGACCTCCAGTTTAAGAAATTGGGCTAATTCCACCCGAAGTTAAGGAACGGTGGATATTGGGGTACCCACCCCCTCAATAGTCATGAGTGGGAGGGGGTTCTCCTGTTAACACCTGCATGCATTTCATGTGTGTGGGGGCAGCCCACAGTCACCCCACACACACACACTCAGGTTTAGCCTGACAAACCTAACAGACAGGCAGGCGTTCTTTCCTGCTGCACTTTGCCCACCAACCCCCACCATTCCTGTAGCAAACAATGGGAAGAAAAAACCACCCCATCTGTTTCTTTCTTCTGGGCTATTCTCACCCTGCAAGGACACATGGCCAATAGTGGCCAAGAACTGCAGACGTGTGGCGTGCACCCAACCCTAGCTAGGCAGCTGCCCAACTCTTTAAGCTGTTCAGCACATTTGACATGTGGTCTGCAGAGTTCATGGGTGTGGCAATGGATCTGGAGAATGTCAGGGTACCCAGTAATGTGCTCCAAGATTTAATTTTTGCTGCTGAGTAGAACCTGAGAGTGATCCAGCAGATCAAAATGTTCATCTGTCATTGGTGAGATGAGATTGCAAGGCACAGATGGACTCTCATGCAAACTGTGACTGTGGTAGTGGAGCACACTACCACTACCTGCCTGAAGATGCTCACTGAAAATGTAAGCATCTTCAGGCATGTTCTGCCAACCAGGATGGGCTCAACTGGGACAATGCCTGTTTGAAAATTGGAACACTAGGCCTTCAAGGCAGACGTGACACGTGCATCATGTGAGCAGGAGTGGAGAGAGTTGCTGGAAGTGGTCACTCATCAGAATGCACCAACTGGCAGAGAACACCCCACCAATTAGTTCTGGCAAACCATTGCCCCTGTGCTGGACCTGCTGAACCACCATCACTGATAGTTTAATGAGCATCAGTGAACTGTTTTAAATGATCTTTTTGTGATACCAATAAAGCCCTTTAAAAGGCTTCCTGTGTGTCACTGTGTTTTCCTCTCACCCATCTGACTCCTTCCCACCCCCAGAACTGACATATTTTCCCTCCTTGGATCCCAGCCTCCCCAGTGCTATTTCCTGCCCAGTGACCTTTCCCAGTATATTCCCAATTTGCAATAGCAGATTAGCCAGCTGCAGGCCTGAACCTCTGCACACTCAAGGGCTAGCTATCAGTCCGTTCCCTTCCAACCCCCCACCCCCAAAGTGGTTCATTGCTATCCCATACCACCATTCTCCAGGCACCCACCCTATTTATGAAAATCATACAGTAAAAGATTTCATTTACAGTAAAGGATTTATAATAAAACAATTTTATTTATAATAACGGATTTACACCTAAAAGATTTTATTTACAGTGAATGATGTACAAGTAAATTTACAGCTTACAATTTACAGAATTAAAGGATTACATGAGTACTTCATTTATTAGTGGAGTATTGTTAGTTTTATCAAACCAAATGGATAGACAGCAGAAAGATAGAAAGCATTTGGTTTTGGTGCCTAGGCAACACCTTGGCAACAGTCTGAGAGTATTGGTGCCCAGGCAACAATTGGGAGTGCCCATTCTTGGTTCCCAGGACTAATATTAATGACATGGGGTATTTTCAGACATGACAGTACTGCGGGTGGCCATGCTTTGACCTGTGTGGCCACCCCTGGGGCCAGCACATATGATGCCGCCTGCCAGATGGTTCCCCGGGCTGGATCAGGGGTTTCTGCGGGCTGTGGCAGCGATACCAATCACTGAGTCACAGCCCAGGCTAAGTGCTGCCACGGACTAGGAAGCCATCTCCGGACTGGAGCATAGTGGGCTGTCACATGAGATGGCCCACTTTACCTGACCATGGGTTGGGGTTGTTACAGTTGTGTGCAGTGGCCCATGAGGCCACTGTGCCTGCCTGTCAGGGAGGAGAGTGGGCTGCGCTCAGCAGCCCAGGGGGTGGGGCTGTGTGAACCTATGTCTGCATGTCACTCTGCCCTCTTCCCACCCCCACCCCACCCTGGGCCCCAACATGTCTGATCGGTGGCTGGACCAGATCCTGCCTGGGGTGAGCGCCCTCAGCCCAGGCAGGATCAAAGAGTGACAGCACAATGCGCCATCATGTTTGAATATACCCCTGGTGGGCTTGGAGTTAAGTGGATAAAGCAAGACTGGTCATCAAAGCCTTACCTAGCTGTGGCCTTGTGAGAATAGCAAGCTTTTCTCAGCGGTATTGGTTTTCTGTTGCAGATTCAGGCTCTAAAGAATTTCCTGAGTATACCAGTAATTTATTGAGAGAAACATTCACAAACAGTAAGCAAATCAAGAAATCTACTTTTCTCAGAGATAGTTTTTTTAAAGATTGTTTTAATTTTTTTAAAGATTGTTTTTATTTTATTCCTTAAATAAAAACATTTTTTTTTAAAAAGCTAGTAATCTTGAAATAAGATCATTCCCCTACCCTCAAGCCCACAGGTCCACCAGGGTGGCTCCCCTGCACACACAGGCCTGCGAGCTCGCTATGATGACTCCCCCACCAGGTTTCCTTATTTGGCTGCATGTACACCAGAGAATTTGGACCCACCACTAAAAGTAATAATGAAAAACCTGGTGGATTAAAATAATAATAATTGATCACCTTACATTTCTGTGAATTACGTAGGAACTTAAAAAGGTGGAGGAAGAATTAAGAGGGGACCAAATGGCAGTTCTTAAGTGATTCACAGAATGGAACCTGGCTGCTGCCTCTAAAAATTAAAAATGTGATAGAGCAGTTTTTAAACTAGAACCTGGAGGAAAGCTGACAGGCACTGTGGAGTGCACAGTTCAAACTGTGGCATCTATGCAGGAGGATGTTAACTTAGGGGCTATAGAGTTGCTTAAGACTGAGGAAGGGATTAAAATTAAGGGACTTCAGGTGGAATTCGCTGGAGAACAGATAAATAACAATTCCAGCGTGCCTGATACAGTCCCCTATAATGTGCACAGTAAGAAGAATAAAAAGAATACACATAAATGTCTATATGCAAATGCTAGAAGCCTAAAAAGTAAGATGGGAGAATTAGAGTGTATGACACTAAATTAAGATCTAGACATTATAGGCGTCACAGAGACATGGTGGAATGAGGATAACCAATAGGGATGTGCCAACCCCTGGGGGTTCAGCCCGTTCAAGTTTCAGCCAAACCTGAAACCATTCGGTTTGACCCGTTTTGGGGGGGGGGAAATCAGTTTGGGGGGGCAGTTTTCCCTCCCCCCTCCAGGCTGCATGAGTGGAAGGGGCAACAGGGAGCACCTCCCCCACTCCCCCACCGGGCAGTTCAGGCGGGGGTCGGTTCAGATTTGGGGTGTTTGCGAATGGGTCAAACCCCCCGAGTTCTGGCCGAACCCCAAACTTCAGAACCACGTTCACACATCCCTAATAACCAATGGGACACTGTAATACCAGGGTACAAAATATATCGGAATGACAGAGTAGATAGAGTTGATGGTGGGGTGGTTCTATATGTAAAAGACAATTGAGTCAAGTACAATTAAAACTTTAAAGGATGCAAACTGTTTCCTAGAATCTCTATGGATAGACATCCCATGTATAAAGGGGAAGAATATCGCAGTAGGGCTATACTATTGCCCCCTTGACAAGGATGGAGAGACTGATAAAGCAATGCTAAAAGAGATTATACAGGCTGCTAAAGTCAGCAACATAATAATAATCAGTGGCTTCATATACCCTAATATTGATTTGGGGAATGTTTCCTCGGGGCGGGGCGTGGAGGTCAATTTCTGGATGCCGTAAATGAATGCTTCCTAGAACAGCTGGTTCTGGAACCAATGAGAGGAGGAGCTATTCTAGATCTAGTCCTGAGTGGCATGCAGGACCTGGTGTAAGGAATAACTAGACAAACAAAAGTACAGCAGTAGCATTTAACGTTAAAAAGGGAGGCTATGACAAAATGAGGAAACTAGTTAAAAAGAAACTAAAAAGCCCAGGTGCAAGGGTTATATGTTTGCAAGAGGTGTGGAGGCTGTTTAAAAGCACCCTTCTGGATGCCCAGATTAAATGCATCCCGCAAGTTAAAAAAGGAAGCAGGAAGACCAAAAGTCTTCCACTATGGCTAAATGGGGAGGTGAAGGAGGTTATTAGAGTCAAAAAGGCATCCTTTAAGAAATGGAAGGCTAGTCCTGATGAAGCCCTCATGCCTTGAGGGCGCTGGCCCAAATTGGGTGGGGATAGATCTCCTGTAGTGGGGTGGGGTGGCGCGGGTATAGTTCATTTCTGTTATAATTGGACCCGGTCTAGTTATGCGGTTCCATTTATATTGTTGTTTTATATGCTCCCTCGCTGGTTAGGTGGGTGTATTCTTAATTTTACTTGTTGTTTGTGTTTATGATCTTGTTGGGCTTCACCCAACAAGGCATTCATGTAAATTCATGTACATTTGTTAAAGGCCTTGGCCAAACAATAAACTATTATTGATTGATTGAGTCCCGATGAAAATAATACGAAAGATAAGAACATAAACACTGGCAAAGTAAAGAGGCAAAAACAAGCAACAAAAACTTGCTAAAGAGGCAAAAACAAGCAACAAAAACTTTTTCAAATACATCAGAAGCAAGAAGCCTGCTAGCTAGTCAGTTGGACCATTAGATGACAAGGGAGTAAAAGGGGTGCTCAGGGAGGATAAGGACATTGTAGAGAAGCTGAATGAATTCTTTGCATCGGTCTTCACGGCAGAGGATTTTTGGGAGGTACCCACGCCAGATCCTTGCTTTGTGGGTGAGGAATTGGAAGAGCTGTTACAAATTAATGCGACGTTGGAGGATGTTCTAGGGCAAATTGACATACTGAATACTAACAAGTAACCAGGGCCACATGGAATTCACCCCAGAGTTCCGAAGGAAGTCAAATATGAAATCGCAGACCTACTGTAAGTAATTTGTAACCTGTCACTAAAATCTGCCATTGTACCCGAGGACTGGAGGGTGGCAAATGTAACCCCGATATTTAAAAAGGAATCCAGAGGCAATCCTGGAAACTACAGACCAGTAAGCTTGACGTCTGTGCTGGGGAAAATGATGGAAATCATCATTAAAGACAGAATTACAGGGCATGTTGACAAACGTGGCTTAATGTAGAAGAGTTAACATGAATTTAGTAAAGGTAAGTCATGCCTCACTAACCTGTTGGAATTCTTTGAAGGTGTAAATAAGCATGTGGACAAGGGACAAGGGAGACCCAGTAGATACAGTGTACCTGGATTTCCAGAAAGCATTTTATAAGGTCCCTCATGAGAGACTCTTGAAAAAATTAAAAAGTCATAGGATAGGAGATAGTGTCTTACTATGGATCAGAAACTAGTTGAAAGATAGAAAGCAAAGGATTGTACTAAATGATCAGGTTTCACAATGGAGAGATGTAAAAAGTGGTGTGCCTCAGGGATCTGTATTCGAACCGGTGCTGTTTAATTATTCATTAATGATTTGGAAAAGGGTGTTAAGAGTGAGGTGATCAAATTTGCAGATGACACCAATTTATTCAAGGTAGTTAAAACACGAGCAGACTGTGAGGAACTGCAACAGGATCTT
>QEPC01006843.1:1321952-1337710 GCA_003113815.1 Sphenodon punctatus
AGCTGTAGCCCTTCAAGGCCACACCACAACTGTTGTGTTATTAATTCAAATAATATGGATAGTTTAATTGTCTATATTATTATTATTATTATTATTATTATTTATAATCTAGACAATTAAACTATCCATATTATTATTGTAATAATAATTTTTATTTTTATATAGCACTCCATTTCCATAGCACTCAGAGCGCTTTACACATAACAATTTAACACAACTTTTAATCCTCATCACAACCCTGTGAGGTAGGTCAGGCTGAGAGAATATTATGACTGGCCTAAGGTTACGGAGTGAGTTTCTGGCTAAGGCAAGACTGGAATTGGGGTTCCCCTGTACCACCCAGTCTAAGTACAGCACACATAGCCATTACACCACAGTGGGTTTGTTTGCTCTTTGGTTATATGCAAGAAGGTTTTTCATTGTTATATTACTTTTAAGTACCTGACTGTGTGATATTTATTGTTAGGTGAGCATGGATGTGCCATGAAAACACTGCTGAAGCAGAGAGCTGAAATGAATAATTTTTTATTAACCACCTGCTAAACTGCACCATGCAAATGGACCTGCAGTAAGCTGCAGTGTTATTCACATGCCAGCAGATTAGCCAACAGCTAAAAAAAAACTGGCTTTGGTTCGGGAGAGAAGAAGGGGTGTGATGAATGTGAAGTGGCTGCAGACAAAAGGGTGGGGTGGGATTCCCTGAGGGTGGGAGTGGGGCAGTAGTGGGTAGCGGTATTTTGGCCTACCAGAAGCCAGTGCAAACCTCTTGTAACCTTACCCAGTCACCGCAAGTGTGCATGCACACAGGCCACCAGAAGCAAATTGTAGGTTTGGTCTGATAACTTGGGGCCTCTGCACATGTGCTCATTATGGTTGACTAGGGTGGTAACATGCTTGGGATGTTTGATGGGAGGCCAAATGCCGCTGACTGTTGCTGCACTGCACCTCCTGCAATACCTTCCTCCCATGCTAGGTTTGACACCTCTCATGGTTTTGACCATGATACTCCCATAGGCCAAAATGGGAGTGTCAGGATTTATTATTATTATTATTAATTATTATTATTATTTTATTTTATTAGCAATCATTTATATAGTGTCAGCAATGTACCTGTCACTTTACAAAGTAATGGAATAGACACGGTCCCTGCCCTAGGGCTTACAATCTGAGAGACGGGTATAATCAAAACCATGAGAGGACGCAACTCTATCCCCACTCAAGGTGCCACTCCTTCACTCTTTCCTTTGCTGTCCCCCCACCAAACATTCATGTGACTATCTCGGATCTGTCAGATACTAATATCTGCATGAAAATTCAGCCATAGCATAGGTGTGCCTGAGCCTGCAAAAGACTGAGAAAGTCTGTACTAACTCATTAACAATCAAATTACATTTAAATGGAAAGAGTCGGAGAGGACAGGGCTAAAGACCATGGGCTTCTGTGTACGTGTAATCCACCATTTCTCCACTGGCTCACCTATCTATGCCAATGTGCTGATGGCTCCCTCTGGTTTGTTTCTGACTATTCATTACTCATCTGCTACAGAGCTTCACAAAACCGCAAAACCTCCTATACAGAGAAGCCTGAGTCTTCATGTTGGATTTTCAACACTAGGTATACAAACAACACCTTAGGCCACATCAGGCAGGTGTCCACCTGCAACTGTTTATTAGATGTTCGCCCCCACTGGCCACGTGGCCTCCACCCACCAGACATGCAGTCCCTACTCAAGGTGGGAGCTGGACATGGAACCTGACGGGCAGGTGAATGCAGGCTAATGTGCGCCCATATGTCTGCGTCCCATCACTCAGATTGCGTGCAGTGCCTCCATGCAGACAGGTCTGTCAGCACCATGGAGTCGTGGGTGAAAATCCTAGCACATCCAAAGAGCAATCGCTTCTTTCCACTCTCACTGGCACTGCCAGCAGGGGTGGCATGCAAGCGCATGAAATATATGCAGGGGGCTGCCCATTTATTAGGCTGGAGTCTGGGCACACTAAACATGTAAGTGGGGGCTTCATGGGCAGAACTCAGACTCCAGTGGGCTATCATCTTGTTTGTTTTCACCCTATGTATTATGTCATTATTCGTATGGGGATGTTAATAAGTGGATCTTTTAGACAAAGTATCTTGCTGATCCACAGTTCAGAGATTTGTATAAGTAGAGCTTTTGATGTGATGCTTCATAGTGGCTCCACACAAGCTGTTTCACTGCAATGTGTTAATCTGTTTGGAGCTGTTTGTCGTATTAACAGCATTGCAGCTTGGCCTGGCAGAGCCCTGTGAGCATGGTACGGCCCTTCATACAAATGGGGAGTCTAAGAACTTATTCTGTGCTTACTAGAGGTGTGCACCAGTGGCCCATGTCATTTTTTGTTTTTGTTTTTCAGTTTCGTTATTTAAATCTGTCATTTTCATAAATATCAAAATTGCGTTTTCATTTTTGCTTCCGTTTTCCATTGGTTTCAAAGGAAAACACTTTTTTGGCTCTAACTTTTTTTGTTTTTCATTATATTTGACTGACACCTGGTGGGATCATTGTACCTCTAATGGAAGGCATTAAGTGTACCAAATTCCAAAAAGATTAGATAAGGGAATCTAATTTTATAAGCAGTTTAACTATATTATTTTGCAAAAACCTTCATATACATTCTTGGCTTTAAGTTCTTTGCCTCATGCTTAATGTAGATGAATCTTGGCAAGTTTATACCCCTTCCTATATTTACTATCTCTACCAATTTTCTGAAGGATTGGATAAAGGGTCCTGGTGGTATAAACAATTAACTTATAAATGTATGTCTGACTGCTGTAGTCCAACCAGCATACATATCATTTTGCAGGCCTGTATCTCACACTTTCATGATCATCTCTGCCAAATATCAGAAAGATGTGATAAATAGTTCCAATTTTATATGCCTGCACAGCATATGCAGAGAAGGAGTCTATGCCAGGGATTCTCTTACATGTCACTGGGTGTTTTTACACACACATTTCTCCTGCATCTTTGCTGTTACATCCTGAACTTTCTGTGTGTCTAAATCACTCACCCAGATCTTAAACATTCGGCTCTTTGAACTTCTGCGTAGAACTTCTCCCAGAACTTTTGTGTGTAAAAGGTTCTCCTAGTAAAATGCTTTGCTCCAGGCAGCTGTGGTCACTTGGTTTCCATGGCAGCCTGTCACATCTACAGCTGTGGCTACTTTAGGCTGCCTCAGGGCAGTGTTTGTGTGAAGAAGTTATGTCCCTTCTATGCCCGCCTGAGGATCGCCCTCTATGCCTGCCTCAAAGTCACTACTGATTGGTCCTGTAAAGTTGAAAGCTGTCAGTCTTTTGGATTGCTCCACATCCTCCCTCCTACAGTCTCCCTCCCCCTGCCATACCAAGTGCCTGCCTCTGACTGGCACTGCATGTGCTGCTATTTATCCGAATAATGGTCTTCAAGGAGACCATTCAATTGCTTATAAAATTGGGCCCCTTTATCAAATATTCCTGTAGTTTGGCAGAGATGGCAGGAAAGATATGTGATACATTCCTAACAAATGTCTTGTAAACAAGATGGAATATAAAAACATTACAGCTGGAAATATATTTTCAAGTTAATGTCTTATAACATCAGGACCCTTTATCTAATCTTTTCAAAAATTGGCAGGAGTATGACGTTTGTGGGGCGACATAATACTCACAGGGTTCATGCTAATTGTGTGGAGGATAAAGAAGTTGTAGTCATGCATGTGTGTGGAGCTTTTCTTAAAATCACAACATTTAATTGCTTCTAAAATCGGATTCCTTTATCAACTCTTTTTGAAAATTGTTACACTTATTGCCCTTCATTGGGGGTATAATGTCCCCAAGTTTAATCAGAATTTAATAAGAAACAAAGATGTTATAGCCAGAAATACATTTTTCAATTTTCCCCCTTTATTTCAAAAACAAAAAGATGTTTTTGTTTCTATTTTCATTATTATTTTTCATTTCATTATTGCAGTAACATTAATGAAAACAACAATTTTCTTTATCATTATTGTAATAACTAAAATGACATGCATACCCCTAGAAACATTGGACACTATTGTGGGTCATGGTTATTTTCCTTATAACCAGCAGGGTCTAAATCCATTCCTTTTCAGAAGATGGCATGTTGTTATTCATGTCAGTTTGGGCCCCTCTGGGTCTTTCCGAAACAAAACTGACCCATGCTCGCTTGTGGAATTACTTCATTACCAAAACATTCAGTTCTTAAACCTTCCCTCTTTGTGTATTCTCACTACAAGCATACTTCACATTTAAGATGATAGTTCCCCAGAGTAATACATTAGCAGAGTGTAGGACAGACCTCCAGGGGAATGCTGAATGTATCCTGGTCTGGGGAAGAGAGTTGTAAGAAGCGATGAAGCTACCAACCCCATACTCCACTATGGTTGACTTAGGGGGTATTTCCAAAATGGGGGTATTTCCTTTGGTCTTCTTTGCTGCCCTTCTCTGCACTACTTCAGTTTCAACCATGTTGTTTTTGAAATGGGAAGGCCAGAACTACTCCACACAATATCCAAGGTGTGGGCACACTATGGATCGATCTAGCAGCAGTATGATACTCCTTATTTTCTACCTCTTTCCCTTATAATTCCCATACTCTGCAGCCACAATCTATTCTCAGCCACATGGATTCCACATGATATTGGTGGCATTTCTCCACATTTGCCTGAGAAGAGAATTTGCCTCGTGAACTCTCTGCTGCTTTCCTTTACTGGATTTTGAGGTTTTTCCTTAAAAATAACTAACCGCTACACCAATTTTGCCTCCCTCTAGTCTGCAATTCCTTGTTTCCAGCGGTCTGTCCACCCACAGTAGAACCTTCTTAATTGAATTAATTTGGCAGCTTATTGTCCCAATTAAGTGGAGAGCAGCCAACTAAATGGTTGTTCCAATTATGACAAAGGGTCATTTAAAAAGAAAGTCAGACTGAAAATATTTAAAATGACAAAATACTGAATAAAATTAATGTTCATGCTATTTCAATTTTATTTCTGTCTTTAAAAAAGCAGAGCTTAGCAGTAGCTTTCCAATTAAAAGTGACTCTCATGATGAATTTAGTGCATAGCAGACTACAATGCTGGTATAGCAATAATCAACTATAATCAACTATACTTGGCAATAACAAAGACTGTTTGTTACACATTCACTCTAGATTCAGTTTTCATCCATCATTATATTTCCATGCAAAAACAAATTGAAACAGTTTAAAAAAGAATATGTAAAAAGCCTTCTTCAGCACTGAGTTAGTGTTCCAAGTGCTTGCAAGTATACCTGGCCTCCATTAATTTTATTATTTGTTTGTTATTTTCCCCTCACTGTATTTAAATGTTGAAAATGCTACTGACTTTCCCTCTAACAGTCCCCACAACTTGCAAATAAATAAATAAATAAATAAATAAAAATTGCTGTCATGTTTATACCTGTCCTGCATTTGCTAAATCTATAGTTCTGATTTTTACATGCCTGAGGAACATTTGGTCCCCTCTTACATTTGGAACCAACCAACACAACCACCACACTCTGTTTAGACTGTCAAAGGTAAGAGTGAAGGTTGAGGAGATATTCCATGCTGACAAGTGATCTAGCCACAAAAAGCTTCTCATTTTGATACTTCATATGGATGGAGTTTGNAGCTGTGGTCACTTGGTTTCCATGGCAGCCTGTCACATCTACAGCTGTGGCTACTTTAGGCTGCCTCAGGGCAGTGTTTGTGTGAAGAAGTTATGTCCCTTCTATGCCCGCCTGAGGATCGCCCTCTATGCCTGCCTCAAAGTCACTACTGATTGGTCCTGTAAAGTTGAAAGCTGTCAGTCTTTTGGATTGCTCCACATCCTCCCTCCTACAGTCTCCCTCCCCCTGCCATACCAAGTGCCTGCCTCTGACTGGCACTGCATGTGCTGCTATTTATCCGAATAATGGTCTTCAAGGAGACCATTCAATTGCTTATAAAATTGGGCCCCTTTATCAAATATTCCTGTAGTTTGGCAGAGATGGCAGGAAAGATATGTGATACATTCCTAACAAATGTCTTGTAAACAAGATGGAATATAAAAACATTACAGCTGGAAATATATTTTCAAGTTAATGTCTTATAACATCAGGACCCTTTATCTAATCTTTTCAAAAATTGGCAGGAGTATGACGTTTGTGGGGAGACATAATACTCACAGGGTTCATGCTAATTGTGTGGAGGATAAAGAAGTTGTAGTCATGCATGTGTGTGGAGCTTTTCTTAAAATCACAACATTTAATTGCTTCTAAAATCGGATTCCTTTATCAACTCTTTTTGAAAATTGTTACACTTATTGCCCTTCATTGGGGGTATAATGTCCCCAAGTTTAATCAGAATTTAATAAGAAACAAAGATGTTATAGCCAGAAATACATTTTTCAATTTCCCCCCTTTTTTTCAAAAACAAAAAGATGTTTTTGTTTCTATTTTCATTATTATTTTTCATTTCATTATTGCAGTAACATTAATGAAAACAACAATTTTCTTTATCATTATTGTAATAACGAAAATGACATGCAAACCCCTAGAAACATTGGACACTATTGTGGGTCATGGTTATTTTCCTTATAACCAGCAGGGTCTAAATCCATTCCTTTTCAGAAGATGGCATGTTGTTATTCATGTCAGTTTGGGCCCCTCTGGGTCTTTCCGAAACAAAACTGACCCATGCTCGCTTGTGGAATTACTTCATTACCAAAACATTCAGTTCTTAAACCTTCCCTCTTTGTGTATTCTCACTACAAGCATACTTCACATTTAAGATGATAGTTCCCCAGAGTAATACATTAGCAGAGTGTAGGACAGACCTCCAGGGGAATGCTGAATGTATCCTGGTCTGGGGAAGAGAGTTGTAAGAAGCGATGAAGCTACCAACCCCATACTCCACTATGGTTGACTTAGGGGGTATTTCCAAAATGGAGGTATTTCCTTTGGTCTTCTTTGCTGCCCTTCTCTGCACTACTTCAGTTTCAACCATGTTGTTTTTGAAATGGGAAGGCCAGAACTACTCCACACAATATCCAAGGTGTGGGCACACTATGGATCGATCTAGCAGCAGTATGATACTCCTTATTTTCTACCTCTTTCCCTTATAATTCCCATACTCTGCAGCCACAGTCTATTCTCAGCCACATGGATTCCACATGATATTGGTGGCATTTCTCCACATTTGCCTGAGAAGAGAATTTGCCTCGTGAACTCTCTGCTGCTTTCCTTTACTGGATTTTGAGGTTTTTCCTTAAAAATAACTAACCGCTACACCAATTTTGCCTCCCTCTAGTCTGCAATTCCTTGTTTCCAGCGGTCTGTCCACCCACAGTAGAACCTTCTTAATTGAATTAATTTGGCAGCTTATTGTCCCAATTAAGTGGAGAGCAGCCAACTAAATGGTTGTTCCAATTATGACAAAGGGTCATTTAAAAAGAAAGTCAGACTGAAAATATTTAAAATGACAAAATACTGAATAAAATTAATGTTCATGCTATTTCAATTTTATTTCTGTCTTTAAAAAAGCAGAGCTTAGCAGTAGCTTTCCAATTAAAAGTGACTCTCATGATGAATTTAGTGCATAGCAGACTACAATGCTGGTATAGCAATAATCAACTATAATCAACTATACTTGGCAATAACAAAGACTGTTTGTTACACATTCACTCTAGATTCAGTTTTCATCCATCATTATATTTCCATGCAAAAACAAATTGAAACAGTTTAAAAAAGAATATGTAAAAAGCCTTCTTCAGCACTGAGTTAGTGTTCCAAGTGCTTGCAAGTATACCTGGCCTCCATTAATTTTATTATTTGTTTGTTATTTTCCCCTCACTGTATTTAAATGTTGAAAATGCTACTGACTTTCCCTCTAACAGTCCCCACAACTTGCAAATAAATAAATAAATAAATAAATAAAAATTGCTGTCATGTTTATACCTGTCCTGCATTTGCTAAATCTATAGTTCTGATTTTTACATGCCTGAGGAACATTTGGTCCCCTCTTACATTTGGAACCAACCAACACAACCACCACACTCTGTTTAGACTGTCAAAGGTAAGAGTGAAGGTTGAGGAGATATTCCATGCTGACAAGTGATCTAGCCACAAAAAGCTTCTCATTTTGATACTTCATATGGATGGAGTTTGGCTTTTGGGTGTGGATCTGAACAGATGACTCCCACTGCTTGCTTTCCTTTTTCATGAACTTCGCCCAATCCCATCCTGCCTAATTCCGTGCTCTGGCGCCTTGAGAGTTATTCTAGAGATGAAAGCTGCATTAATCTCAATGCTGAAATTTGATACATTTTGCAAATTTTCAGGTAAGAATTCAAGTTCTCATTTTTGGCTGCCTTTGTGATGTTCACACGTGAATTTGGATTTCAGTCATTCATTATCCAGTGATTGGTTATTGATGCCATATAACATGCCTCGGTAAACAAGAAATATTAGATCAATGCAAAACAAGTGGCAAAAATGTCAGTGAAGTCTACCTATTTAAAGTAGGGTTGCCATATATGCAAATAATTACAGGGCACTTATGAGAAGTACAGGTTGCAACCTCTATTTCCCATAAGTGTCCTCTAAAAATTTGCATATATGGCAACCCTAATTTAAAGTAGCTGTCTAGTTGATGTCAAACTAGGGCCTTTTTGACACACAAGATGCCTCCACCCATCACCATGCAGTTTCGCTGCGTGGAGATGGGTGGAGGTACCTGTGTGAATGTCATGGGGAATGGGTGGGGGTGCGTGCACGCTCCTGGGCTACACCCACTTCCACCCATCTCCACCCATCACCCATGCACGGAGCAATGGGCTCTAATGCCCGATGCTCCATGGGTGGAGATGGGTGGAGGTGAATGTGTGCCTGTGGGAACAGACGCACACACATCCACCCACTATAGTCACACACCCATCCACTGCGGTCCGTTTAAAAATGGCCTAGGAGAAGTTAAATTTCATACTGATGATCTCATATATGCAAATCTGTATTCAAGTTTTCTTGTTTGTTTTACGTTCAAGATATTGTGGAAGAAACTCTAATAGCCCTAGCTGAAGTGAAAAGTGAAGAGGAGAGCCTTGTGCCATCTGTCAACTAAACTGAAGCAGCTTCACTGCACCCACCTTGAGCCCATGGCCTGACTGTTCTCAGAATTGGTTAGCATGGTCCAGTGAGCAGTAAGTGCTCCCTGTGCACCACATGATGGGGGCATGGCCTATTGCTTTATAGACAGGAGTATAAGCTAAGCTGGAATGGTCCATGGGACAGAAGATGGAATAGGGCACCCTGGACCATTCTTCCAGTAGCAGGGAAGGTAGCTGGACTAGGAAGTGTGAGATCCCAGGCTCATGGGCCCAGGTGCAACTGTACCATCTGTCCTTATTGTAGCTAATACCCTTGCGGTTACAGGCCTGTTAAGTGTTTTGAAGGAACTGGACCTGAGTTCCTGCTGTACAACAACCTCTGAGATTAAGAAAATAAGTAATGTAAAATGTAGCATTAATGACCACTCAAAACTAAAGGACATAGTTTGACACCTTATAGCCTACACTCTTACCCAAAAGGAGATACAATAAACATCTAGCCCAAAGGAGAGATACACATTTGGTATAATTTCAGCACCTTTGCTGTGGGGCATATAAGAACTCTATGTCTCTTCTTCCCTGCAGGTGCATGTTGCCCCAAAAGCAGGGGTGAGGGGGCACAACCATGCCTCCGGCCCCATCCCAAACTGGCCAGTCAAGGGGGGGGAAGTGGGCCATGCCTCACAAAGGAATCCTATTGGGAAGACTTCCTCTGTACAACCAGGAGCTCTAGAAACATAATGCCTGCTGTTTTGGTGGCATTCTTCGCACTGACTAAAAGGCTGGGTCTACAAGGCACAATGGAGCCCTGAAGTACTAGCCCTAATTACAGAGTGTTTGTCTGCTGTTTGCTGATTGTTTCTTCTTTTGTATCTGTCTTGGGAAGAGTATAAAACAATAGCAGAAACTGAGAACAAATGTGCAATATAATAGAAACCTCACCTAGCTGATTTGCCCTTCCCTTCATTTCAGACAGGCTCACTCTGCGAACTAGTGACGGAGTGGGTAAGTTGTGCTATTACTGACATGGTGCAAGAAAGAGTGTTGCAGTGAAGTGACATTGGTCATCTGTGCGGAAGATTAGTCTCATGGGGCCATGAAGGAAGGCTTTAAAAAGGCAAGTTTTGCAACAGCAATGTATTGAATGCACTTGTTGTTCTACCAAAAGCACGAGTGCAAACTGCATGACCTTCCACTCCAAGTGTGAGGTGCATATTTTGTTCCTTGTTTTTGCACATATAGCACATACAGCACATTAAACATGTCACATTGTGGAACTCACTACTGGAAAATCAAAGTTATTTGGGAAAGAATGGAATAGGTAGAGCTGGATTAAGAACCGTTCCTGGTTCTTAAAGGTTACCAAGATCTTGACAACATTCTGAGAGCTCGAGAAAATTAAAAAACCACTCTGTGCATACCCAAAACGGCCACCATGGCGAGTCCCTTTTCCAAAATGGGGTCTGTAGCAATGGTGTCATTTTGGAAAAGGGTAGCCATTCTGCGTACGTGCTGTCTCCCCTTTGTGTATGCGCACGATGGCTGTCCTTTTCCAAAATGGCACAGGGGCTGCGGGCACCATTTTGGGAAAGGGCTGCACATGTGTAGAACAGCCCTGGTGGCCATTTTGCATGTGCACGTTATTTATTTATTTTTAAAAAATTGTTGCCTGCTCAGTTAACTTGTTTCCTCCCCTGCTCCTGCAAAAAAAATAATGAAGAGGAGTCCTGGAGCAGCCCCGGATTCAGAGAGAAGCAGCCAGGAGAGAAAAAGAGGTTTTTTTTAAAAAAAAAGTAAGTGTGTGCATGTGTGCAGGGGGGGGGGGAGGATGTGTGAGATTCTTGCTTTTTTTCTGAGAGTCAGGGCAATTCTCAGCTCATTTTCATTTGCAAGAATGAGCGAGAACCCCAATTGTTGCTGAGAAAAGCAAAAATCAGGGAACTGAGTATCAGCCCTAGGAATAGGCCATTCTGTTGTTTGTATACTGTCATACCCTTCGGGATCTCTTCCCCTTGCCATTCTTGTAACTAAGCTAAGCAATAAAGCATGTCCACCTGCAACTTTTCAGTTGCATGAATTATATCCCTGTCTCTTCCTATACTATTCACCCAGTTTCTCTAGTCACGACTGTTCAGTGCCACAGCTGTTCGGCACCTATTCTTTATTATAAATTATAATATAATAATCCACATTTTATTTCCATAGTGCTCCTCCACCAAATGGCATGCAGAACACTTTACAACATACAATAAAAAAAGATAAAATCCATTTAAAATAGAAATCCATTAAAAAAAAACATTTAAAAGGGGAAGGTAAAAAGGGAGGAGAAAACACATATGCTTTCTTTTTGCAGCCGCTTCACAGATAATCACTCTTGTAGCCACCCAAGTGTGCAATCAGCAATCAGCTGTGAAGTGGCTGCAAGAGGAGAGTGTGCGCACAGGCAGCTGTGAGAAAGCGATCAGCTGTGAAGTGGCTGCAAAAGGGGAGAGGAAGAGAACGGTGCTGCAGGGAGGACTGTCTCCTCTTGCAGTTGCTCTCTAGAAGCCGCACTAGGCACAACTCTATCGTGCTGGAGGACCTTGATGCAGGCAAGGCTGCAGGCAACCTAATAAATGGGAGGCGGATGCATGCATGCGCATTAGTGCACGCTGGCCCACACAGTGGGCGTGTGGTGTCCTTGAGTGAGGGAGCCCTGCTTGGGGGGGTCCAGATTAACATCTGATGAACACCTAATACATAGCCACCATGTTGGTGCTAATGTGGGCTATCAATGTGTTAATTTTCACCCTTAGTCACAAATCAGGATCCCACTGTGCTAAGCACTCTACAAATAGACCCGGGCTTCCACTTGGATCGTCAGGTGGAGGTGGTGGCAAAGGGAGCCTTTTGCCAATTACATTTTGTACGTAGGATCCAGCCATATGTTTCATACTCTGATCTGGCCACCCTCATCCATGCATTCATCACCTCAAGGCTAGATTACTGCAACGCGCTCTACATGGGGCTGCCCTTGGTGATGACTTGGAAGCTGCAGCTGGTGCAGAATGCGGAGGTCCACCTCCTGACGTTGACAGGCCATAGGTAGCACATTACACCAGTGCTCCGGGCTCGGCACTGGCTACCTATAGCATTCCAGGCCTGATTCAAGGTGCTGGTTTTGACCTTTAAAGCCCTACATGGTCTGGGCCCCTCCTACCTGAGTGACCACCTCACTCCCTCGGTCCTAGAGTGACCTCTATGATCTGCTGTGGGTGCCTTCCTGGAGGTCCCCTGGGTGAACTGGAGGACCACGATGGAGAGGGCATTCTTGGTGGTTGCACCGCAACTGTGTAACCCCCTCCCAGAGGAAGCTCGCCTAGCTCCCAGTCTGTTGGCCTTTCATCTGGAGTGTAAGACCTGGCTGTTTGTCTGGGCTTTGGAGAGGGAGGGGAGGGGGTAAGAGGGGGATGCCAGTGCTTTTACCTCTTTTATGGTTTGTTTTATATATTGTTTAAGTAATCCCTTTTTTATATTTTGCATTGTTTTAATTGTTTTAATTGTATTTGTGAGCCGCCCCGAGCTGCCATTCGGCTGGAGGGAACGGGATATAAATAAATAAACAAAGAAAGAAAACCCTAACCCTAACGCTTGCCAAAGGTCTTCCTGTTTATTGATCTGCTGTGATAAACAGGAGCATATGATAAAAGACACATTTCACAGTACCATAGTCTTACAGTTTCATTGACATTCTAGCTTTTAAAGCTAAACAAAATCAGATGTTCTGTATGGAAGCAGACTGTCCTACATTTGCTTAAATATTTGAGAGCAACCACAGAGGCAGCAAGAGAAATAAATAAAATGAGGATGAGGGGGAGGGGGTGCTGCATTCAACTGAAATCACATTTCCATTTTTCAGGTTAGTTATACCTCAGGGCTTTGCTGAATAGCAATCAAACACTCAGATCATTTGCTCAAAAATACTACTTCCCCATTTAATGAATGGTTGTCGCCTGCTTTGTACTTCCAGCATTTTCTTTTTCCTATTTTTGAGTGTAACATTTCTGGTATTCAAACTATTTTGCTTTTAGCAGCGTTATAATATCGCCCGTCCAAATGACTGTAATTGAACATTCTTTCCTGATACCATCCAACAGCCATGGAAGGACAAAATATTTTGATTGCATTTTGTACTTTGGCTTAGAATGAGCAAGTGGAGACGGTGCCATTCCAGCATTAGCTATTGAAGAGACTTAAGATGCTCTTTTCTGTTTTCCTTTCTTGCCTTTTGGGATGGCTCAGCCTCTGTGTAGTTATTAGTGGGGGGGAAATACTAACTATCTAGCTTTTAACCCTGTTGCTATTTTAAAAAGTTTCTACACCTGAGATTACGTCTTAGACAGAAAAAATGTACTTAGCATGAGTATTTACAGAACAATGTTGCTACATGTTTTGGGGTTGTATTTTTTTATATATAGTGAACCGGTTGCTGCCAGGCTGGCAACCATCAGAACCCTTATTTTATTTATTTACATTTATCAGCTGCCCCCTCATGCCCATAGGGCAAGTTGCTAACCTTGCACCATCTCTAGCCTGATTTTTCGTTGTTGTTCCAAATGGAAATTAAATTTCTAAATTTTCCCTGTAAAAATGTAAAAAAAAAAGATTTTTAGTTCAAAGGGATTCTTTCCCCCCCATTTCAGGTACATTGTGGGATATGCAGCTTACCAAACAGAGCATGGTTGTTTTCAAGAGTATTGAGTGTACATATTTATACATTATTATACATATTTATTGTACTTATGTCATAGAGTCACAAAGCTGGAAGGAACCTCAAGGGTCATCTAGCCCACCCTCTGTACCACTGCAGGATCTGCTATACCCCAACCATCCACACAGAGAAATTCCACAAATAGCTACAAGTAGAGACTGGGACCACCAAGAGCACACTGATGTCTGAAATAACAGGAAATAATTTTAGAAAAAGAAGGATCCAGATGTCCGAAACAGGTGAGCCACACCCAAGCTGCAGGGGAAGGCAAACACCTGCCAGAGTCGACCACAAATCTGCACAGAGGAAAATTCCTTCCTGACCCCAACTATGGCAATTAGTTAGACCCTGAGCATGCAAGCAAGCCCCACCAGCCAGATACCTGATATACAATATAGTACCCAGGCCTCAGAATGCCCCAATGGTCCCACCTCCAACTGCAGACTACTTTGATGCCACAGGAAGAAAGAGGATAAACACCCAACATGTATTGCTGGGGGTGGGTATACAAAACACTTCATCCTGTAGCATCAAATAATAAAATCTTCTCACAAGATATATGCCATCAATTTATCCATCTCCATTTTGAAGCTATTCAGATTCTTTGCTCCCATGACTGTCCCTGGAAGCTTATTCCAGTAGTTCACTGTTCTAATTGTTAAAAGCCTTGTTCTAATTTCCAGCCTAACTTATTGATCACCAGCTTGCCCTATATCCATTAGTTCTTGTACCCACTCTCCCTTTTAGTTTGAACACATCTTCCCTTGCTGTTGCATTAACTCCCTATATATATTTATACAATGTGATCATATCTCCCCTCAGCCTACTTTTTAATAGGCTAAATAAGCCACGCTCCTTCAGCCTCAACTCATAGGGTAAGTCCTCCATCCCTCTGATCATCCTAGTAGCTTTATGTTTCACTTGTTCCAGTTTAAGTTCATCCTTTTACATTGGTGATCAGAAGTGAACATGGTACTCCAGATGCCGTCTTACCAGAGCCCTGCATGATATTGCTTCTCAGTAGCAATGCTAAGTTGTCGAGGGAGGGTTTTTTCTTTCAACTGTGTTTTTACTGATACAGTTCGGCCTGTCCAAAGAGCATACTGTAATAATGGCTATATATGTGGTAAGAGCACATGAGAATCACAACAGCATAGGCCATATAATAACCCTAACAGGTTAAAACAGTCCTTAAGTTCTCCTGCTGTTGTGAATCCTTCAGAGAGATGAGTATCACACATGGAATGGCAAAATCCTCTGCTATATTTTAATTGTAATAGTATTTGCAAAATAAAACAAAATGAAAAGCACAAGGAAGGTAAGAGTACACCAGGTCAGTAATTGTGCTCGCTTACAACTTACGCTCCATGCACCCACAATTTGTTTTGGTCTTTCAACCTCAACCTTTATCCTTTGCAGGATGGGGACAACACTGAAGCTACGGACAATTCCCTGTGTTCAATCTTCCTTCCCCCCTCCCCCCTGCTTTGAATCCTTTTCCCTCTCCCTCTTATTCCATCCCTGATTCCCTTTCCCTGTTTTCAGTTTTGGATTGATTTAGAGTAGGAATATTATTAGATTGATTTTCATTTCAGTTTTGTACTCCTCCCTGTGTTCTTTGTGTTTCCCTCTGTGTAGTTTTGTATATATAGATAGATAGTTATTAGATAGACAGTTACTAGATAGATATACATAGTAGTTACCTTAGTTATAGAGATAGCTAGAGATAGAGTGTGTTTGTAGGACAAGGCCTTTGTAGTTAATGATTAGGATATTCCATTTAGTTCAATAGGTTTTAGAATAATAGCAGTTAGATTTAGTGTAGAGATAGATAGATATAAAAAAAGAAACAGCCACTCTAGCCCCAGGTACCACCGTCAGGGTTCTGG
>QEPC01006843.1:1338917-1368584 GCA_003113815.1 Sphenodon punctatus
GTCCACGGGAATTGGTGCGGCTAGTCCGGGAAGCGTGGTTGAAATTGACCCCATGTGGGTATTGAGCGTGGTGAACATCTGGCGTGCGCCGAACAGACGTTCAGGGCTCTTTCGCCCCGCCGTGGTGTTGAGCGTGGTTCACTGTGGTTGAGCGTGATCACGTGATGTCTGAAAATACCCTGAGATGGAATATATCAATATAACACAACGTATTATATGTGCCTGCCTGCCTGTGTGCGCTCCTGTACCTGCTGCTACCACCTATTGCTTGATTGAATGAAGTGTGCTCAACCATGCATTAACTCTAGGGATATAATTATTATTAAACTCATATAGGCTGTCATTCCATTGTACTTGAATCAGTCATGCTCGCCCATCCCAGGAACCATCAATGAGATTCTGGGACCATCATTCCAGTCACTAGGGGCTGCATTCCATTCCACTGCATCCAGAAGCCCGGTGCCCACACACCAGCCTGCCCCTCCCCCCCAACATCGTACTCCTCTGCACCCACCCGCGGATGCCCGCTGAAGCTGCTGGAAATAAAAGCCCCTCCAACCACCAACTCCCGCTGCCTGCTGCCTACTGCCAAGGAGCCTCTCTCTTTTTCCCTCTGGCACACCCACACAGACACAAGCCATACCCCTCCTGGGGGGCTGTCTGCAAGTTGAGACCCTGCTGCTGCCTGGCACATCTTTGGGTTAATACCTTAACTATACTACATCTGGAGTCAGCCAAATGCTGCTGGTAGGGATCGACAAGCTGTATGAAATTCTGCCACCTACCTTCCAGAACTTCAGCACATAGGAATAAAAGATTGGACAGGTAAAATGAAGCATATGACAATAAATATAACAACTTTTATTAAACCTATTTAAACAACAACATTAAAAAACCAAAACCAAACATTGAAAGGAAACTTAAGGGGTATTACTATTAGTCTTTGGGCCTGTCCCCTGGAACTTGGGGGAAAGGAAAAAGGTGGCTGGGCACAGCCCAGGACTGAGGGGCAGCCACCCTGTGCTCTGCCATTTCGTAGTCATTGGCCAAGGTGAACTCCATGGCCCCTTCCACGTCTGCCTGACACCTGGAGACCGCCTGGTGGTAGAGTTCCAGCCTCTCCATCTCGGCGGACACACACTGGGAGTAACCCTCCACCTGCTTCTTCTCCATCTCAAGAGCCTAGAACTTTTCCACCAGGTGGTTCTCCATGCAGTGTACGCCAAACATCATCTGGTTGCCAGGCCTCTCCACTTCAGCCCCAAAGGCATTTGCCACAGCAGACTCCTGGGGCCCAGGGGACTCCACATCAAGGCTGGAAGAGGGGGAAGGGCTTACATGGCATCATTTTTGGGTTGCCTTCCCCCCCTTCTTCTGACGCTGATGCTCAATCTCCATGGCCACTCCAGAGTCCTCCCGATGTCTCACCGTCTGGCAATGGAGTCTTTCAATATGGGCGATTAGCCCTGATGTGGTCTCCTCTCTCTGCCTCCTGAATCTTTTTTTGCAGATCTAAAGAGCATAAAAAGATAGGAACATAAGAAGTGCCATACTGTGTCAGACCAATGGTCTGTGTCAAGCCCTGCCAGCTTTCTGTCTCCACAAGTGGGTGGGTGGCACTGGCCAATCTCTCTCTGCAGGGGACTTCCATTCGTAACAGGTCATAGAGGGCAATGCATATTGCATACCCTGTTGTTCAAGCCCCCATGCCTTACCGTGCAGACGGCAAACCTATTCTCCTTATCATACCTCCTCCAGACATTGGACCTTGTTCGCCAACTGTCTGGGGGTGTCATTGGCAACCTCCGCCTCATTATCCTGCGCAGTGTAGCTCCAGCACCGGCATCTGATTCCTCTCTGAAACAGGAACACATAAACAACACCTAAGTAATATCATGCATTTATGATGATGCCGCTAGTCCTCCCTCCTTGAGGTGCTAGGGATGGCAACGGGAGATGGTGACCCTGGCTGGCATGTGCAAATCCTGCCCTCCTTGGGGTGCTAGGGATGGCAACTAGAAAGACCCTTGCTGGCACGTGCAAATCCTGCCCTCCTTGGGGTGCTAGGGGATGCTAGGGATGGGAAATGGAGAAACCCTGACTGGCATGTGCAAATCCTGCCCTCTTTAGGGTGCTGTGGATGGCAACTAAAAAGACCCTGGCTGACATGTGCAAATCCTGCCCTCCTTGGGGTGCTGCTAGGGAGGGATAGCAATGGAGTGACCCTGGCTGGCACATGCAAATTCTGCCCTCCCTGTGGTGCTAGGGATGGCAACTGGAAAGACCTTGACTGGCATGTGAAAATCCTGCCCTTATTTGGGGGTGCTAGGTAGGGATGGTAACTAGAGAGTGGAGACCCTTGCTAGGGATGGCTGGCAGGCACATGTTTGGGTGGGGTGCTGCTTGTGCTCGTGCCTGACTGCTGGAAGAGCCCCCCATACTACAGTACTCTCTCTCTCTGTGGCAGGCATCCGCTGCTACCCACTGATGCCCACTGTTTGTGCCTGACTGATGCCCACCACTCACGCACCCACCCGCACGCCAGTGAGCTTGCTCTAACAGATAGAGCCTTTCTTGTCCTCAAAGTAAAAAAAAAGTTCACAAACCTGGCAGCACCTCCTGTGCCCACCGCTTGCTCCTCATCAGAGAAGCCGGCCACCACCACCAAAGGTCCAGGGGCTGGGGAAGAGACCTTTTCCTCCTCCACCACCACTGGCTCCGGGATCACCATGTTGGCCCCCAGGCATGGAATTAAGACAACCACTAACTTCAATACACAGACCAACAACAGTCACCCACCAACACTCTCCAACCAGCCAAACCAAACACAAACAGCCAAAACACATGAACCGAACAGCCAGCCAGTCAAACACACTCTCTCTCGACACACAGCTCTGCACGCACTCAAATTTCCAGTTTCCGGAACGATCACGGGATCTCACAATAACTTTTTCCGAATGCCCGAACCGAATACGACCGAACCGAACGGCCGAATCTGAACTCGGCGACCGACCCAAATGTCCGAACCGAACCGAACTGAACGACCGAACCCAAACTGCAATCTGTTTGCACATCCCTAGTGTTTATGGGGGACAAGGCTAAGAATTTAATAGGTGATGTGTATGCACAGATGAGACTGGGGGGCAGACAAGGGTCAGGGGGCGGTAACAGGCAGACACATGCTGGGAGGGGTGTATATGGGGGGACAAGCCTGAGAGATGGGTGATGTGTATCCATGGATCTTATATGTATCCATGGGGTTATATATGTGGGAAGAAGGCTGAGAGATGGGTGATGTATATTCAGGAACAAGTTTTGGGGGTCGGCTAGGAGTGGGGGTTTAAGTCTGTATAAGTTTTTTGTATGTGCTTTCAGTTGGGATGGTGACAATGAGATATCCAGTATTGGGGATGTCTATATAGGGGGAACAAGGTTGATTGGTATGGGATGAGTAGCTTGATTCCCTTATGAGGGCTGTACCTGAGGGGAAAGGAGATGGCAACCAATCCTCATTCAGGAGCCACAGATGGGCCAAATCCCTTTCCAAGACATTATAGTACTCCTATGCATGATATACTAGAGCCAATATTTGCCTGCCCTTAATCACCTTGGTACTGGTAATAGTAACTAGATGCACTTGAGCTGCTGCTTGAGAGGGGAGCTATAAATGACAGAAACTGTGGCTACAGAGGAGACAGGGATCAAGTCAACAATATTCAGCCAGGGAGGAGTTTGCTGTCCCCAGCTTCGGTGTTTAGGGATGTGTGAACAGAACAGAGTTTGGAAATTCAGTTCGGTTCAGTCCAAAAATCAAGTTTGGTTCGAAAATTTGGTTCAGTCGACTGAACTGTTCAAGTTCGGTCTGAACTCCGAACTGCGTTTGCACATCCCTATCAGTGTTACCTCCAATCTGCAGAGGAAGACGGTTGGGGATGAAAACCAAGACCAAGTTTGGGTGCATAAAGCCTAGGTTGCAAGAGAGCACAGTATGCGAGATTGTACAACATCTTATTTACTACTTATATGGCATGCAAGTTAAGGCAGGAGCCTTAACTTACATTTTTCATGCTTTTTGGAGCAGGAGTGGATTTGTGAGTCTTAACTCCTCTCTTCAACCAAAGGTTTTTTTTTAATCTTAGAATTAATCTCCATTCCTTTATGCTCTAAAATAGACCTGCTGAGCCAGACTCTGTCCTTTGTTAAACATATGCTTTACCTCTGAGGCCAGTGAGGTTGTATGCATCTTGGTGAGCATAGATTTTGACATGAGGAGTCCATATGGCAATTCAATAAGTTGTGCTTCCAGATGTTGCTAAAAAGGATGTTTTACTTTCTGCCTTTATGTAATCTTTATTTGTCCCATATGAAGAACTCTCTGAAGACCAGTGACTGAAAACCTAGGAACATGCTTTCATAGCTGCTTACTCTCTGATCACACAGACCTCTACTTGTCCTTTAGTTGGTTGGGTTACTTCAGTACTGAGTGATTTTCCTTTTTTATGCACCACTAGTCAGTTCTTCAATAAATCTGGAGAGATGTTTTCCCCTTGTGACTAGAAGGGAATCTGGAATCCAATGTTTGCAGCAGACTTGCCACAGCCAGTGAATTCATTAAGACAGTTAGGGCTCTCTGAAAGGTCAGGAACAGTAACCTTTTTAGCTTCACCACTCCTTAATCTCATTAGCTACCTTGAAAAACTTACAGTATCTCTTTTCAGGAAGGGAGCTTTGTTATATCATGCAGCTAAAAATAGCAGCTAAATCGGCTCACCAGCATCTGTAGCAGCTTCCCCAAGGACAGAATGGTTTTCATGCAATTTCGTGAACACACATTTTGACTAGGTTTTCAGAATGACAAAGGAAAGGGCATTAATTAGTCCAAATTTCAAGGACAGTGGTCGAAACCTACAGCCACCACAGTCTTTGCACGACACTGCTGGAGGTGACTTGAGTCAATGATGATTTTCTGACAGTATAAGGTGTCAATTATGGATGTTTGTACAAATTTCCAAGAGCATTAATAATGGGGGGAGCGGGGCTGGGAACAGTGTTCAAAAGGGTGCCAAAGAAAAACTAACCTCCAGTATTGTATCCTCTTGCTGTAAGAAGTAACCTTCTTCCAGCCAGGCATATTTGACTCATGTCTCTTATTTCTTATGTTTTGGGACTTCCGGTGGTATTACAATCTACTGAGAATGAAAATGCTTACAAATCTGATAACTCTAAGATTCATGTCAATATGGAACTTCGACGTCAGTGCAGCGAGACATTGACCCTCATGTCCTGTCTTGTGGTAATCAAAACTCAGGGCCCCTGGGGCTGAAATGGATTGCCCTTTTCATATCTGCAGACATCTGCATTTTCAGAATGGCAAGTGGAAAATCACGAAAATCTAACATGTTTTGGTGACGCATCTCCACATAACCACACATGCTCCAGATCTCTGCCTGGCACCCAGCTTTGCTGGAGTATCTCTTGATAATCAGCAGGATGAATGAGTCTTTGGAATTCTACAGGGATTAGTCAATTTCCCTAAGCCACTCTCTATTCAGTGCAGGCTGGGCTCGCTGCTCCGTGCCTGACAGCTGACAAGAGGGGAACAGGGAGCCCCATCTCCATGAGGGCAAGGAATCCCCTGTTCCCCTCATGTCAACTGGACATGTGGGAAGGTAGCAGGAACCCTAGCCCACGCTATAGAGACGTAGTAAAATTGACAGGCTCCTCTTCCTCATGTCAATTTCTTTAAGCCCCAACAGTGTTGGACTAGGCTTGTCTAAAATATAATTTAATTTAATTTATTTATACCCCACCTCTCCTGCCTAGGCAGCTCAAGGTGGCTTATAAAAGCCACCTCCCTCACCAAAGGCCTGATGGAACAACCAGGTCTTGCACTGTCGTCAAAATAAGGCAAGGTCTGGAGCCACCTGGGCCTCCACTGGAAGGGAGTTACACAGCCTAGGTGCCACCACCGAGAATGCCCTCCCCATTGTAGCCCCCAGCACCACCCCGGGGAAATCAAGAAGGACTCTCCCTGCGGATTGCAAGGGTCGATGCAGGGCATGCATAGTGAGGCGGTCTCACAGATAGGAGGGCCCCAGGCCGTATAGGGCTTTATAGGTAACCACCAACACTTTGAATCAGGCCCGGAAGACTATCAGCAGCCAGTGCAGAGCTTGGAGCACTGGTGAAAAGTGCTCACAGTGACCCATCCTGGTAAGGAGACGGGCCGCTGCATTCTGCACCAGCTGTGGTCTCCGGATTGCCACCAAAGGTATTCCCATGTAGGAAATGGGGGAAATGGCTGCTGTGAGCCATGGGACTGGGACTCAGTATTGCATTTGGGAAAGAACACTTTTTCAGATCATACCTCTGATGAAATGAGATCCTGATTGATATTGATTTCTTCATCGTCATACTCAGATAAGATCGGGTGAAACTGTTGGATACAGAATTCACACTGAAAATCCATTTAATCCCTAAGGGACAGTGGTCAAAGTGCTAATTTGATCAAGAAACCTCACATAATGAAGCTGTATTGTGTCATTGGGTAAAAATAGATGTGACAGTGGCCCACTGTGACTCGGACCTCATCTGCACATCTGTGCAGGCATCGCCAGTTGATGGCCTGGGATTGCCCCAGGCCATGTTGGTGCCTCTCGGAAAATCTCCAAGTTCACAACCCAGATGAAGGCCCACCTGACTGGGCCAGAATGGGCTATTGTGTCTGTTCGGACTGGCATACATGGTCTGAGTCAGGGAATGAAATGGCTGGCTGTCATAGCTGGCTGTCATTGGCTGCTATGGCTGCCTGTCACAGTGGGGGGGGGGGGCAGAGCGTAGAGTGCAGTGTAGGGCTGGCCGGCTACCATTTGCATTTCTGTCTACACTCTACGGGATGCAATCATGGGCACATTTGTTCTGTGGCCCTCCCCAGCTCATGTCCACTGCGGTTTCCCACCCCGCCCTGTGTTGCCAACATGCCACAGTCATGTTTGTTTTTACACACTGAAAGGTGTGATGGTTAAAAGCCAAATTCTGCCACCATAACTTCATGTCTTAAATGGTGGAAGATTGTGCCCTAAATATGTGTGATTCCTTACTCTATAAGCAGAAGTGGAGAACTGTTTTCTTGTTGTTGTTTGTGGGCCATATTGACAATTCAAAGATTGCCACTGAGCCACACCAAAAAAAAGAAAAAAGGGGGAAAAAAGAGTGGTGTTGGCAGTCAAAATTCTCATATTTCATATTTATTTATTTTTATATTTATTTATTTAAAATTTATATCCCACCCCTCCTGCCCTCAATAAAACTGTTGTTTTATTGAACAACAGTCAATAAAAATATAAAAAATTTCAAAAATACAGTATGTGGGGAAACCTCCACCCCCACCCCACCCCTCACCAAAAGCCTGGCGGAACAGCCAGGTCTCACATACACGCTTAAACAGCAGGAGAGTGGGAGCCAACTGAGCCTCCTCTGGGAGCAAGTTCCACAGCACAGGGGCGGCCACCAAAAAAGATCTAACATCGGTGGCCACCCCACCTCACCCGAGGAACCTCCAAAAAGGCTCCCACGGACGATCTCAAGGGTTCCATGGGCACATGGGGAGTGAGGCGGTCCCGCAGATAAGCAGGGCTCAGACCGTGAAGGGCTTTAAAGGTTAAAATCAGCACCTTGAACCTGGCCCGGTGCTTTATAGGCAGCCAGTGCAGAGCCCAGAGCACTGGTGTCATACGCTCCCTGCAAGCCGCTCCCATAAGGAGACAGGCCGCAGCATTCTGCACCAACTACAGCCTCTGGATCAGCTTCTCGGGAAGCCCCATGTAGAGCGCGTTACAGTAATCCAGCCTCGAGGTGATGAAGGCATGGATGACAGTGGCAAAGTCGGAGTCTGAGAGATACAGCCGAAGCCGCTGGACAAGATGTAACTGCCGAAACGCACTCCCCGCCACGACCACAACCTGAGATTCCAGGCTGAGCCGCGAATCGAGGAGCACACCCAGACTCCGCACTTGAGAGACCATGGGAGGGCGAATCCCCCCCAACAAGAGGAGATTCAACCATTCCCAGGTCCCCCAAATCCTTGCCCATCAACATCACCTCTGGCTTGTCAGGATTCAATTGCAGATGGCTCAACCTCATCCAAGCCCCCACAGCTGACAGGCACTGGGAAAATAAGGAGACTGCATGGCCTGGGTCGATGGAAAAGGAGAAGTAGAGCTGAGTGTCATTAGCATACTGATGACTCTGCATGCCTTGAAACCCCCTCACGATATCCCCTAACTGCTGCATATAGATGTTAAACAAGAGGGGGGACAGAATGGCACCCTGCAGGACTCCACACGTGAGGTCCTAGGGGGAAGACGTACACTCCCCCAAGACCACCCAGTGAGTTCTCCCAGTCAGGAATGAACGAAACCAGTCCAAGACCGTTCCACCAATTCTGACACGGTCCCTCAGGCAAGTCACCAACACCTCATGATCGACTGTGTCGAAGTGTTGAATGCAGCTGAAAGGTCTAGCAGGACCAGTAAGGTCTGACGACCCTGGTCCAATGCCAGACGGAGATCATCAACCAAGGCCACCAAGGCCATCTCCGTACCATTCCCAGGCCGAAACCCTGACTGGGAGGGATCAAGGAAACCGGTGCGGTCCAGATGTTCCTGGAGCTGCCGTGCCACAGCCCGTTCAACAACCTTCCCTAAAAAGGGAAGGTTAGAGACTGGCCAATAACTGGCAGGAGAATCAGCGTCAAGAGATGGTTTCTTGAGCAGGGGTCTAACCACAACCTCCTTTAGGCAATCAGGCTCCCTGCCCTCCCGAAGGGAGGCACTAAACACCCCAGCCAGCAACGGCCATAGCGTCTCCTGGCTAGCTTTCACCAGCCAGGATGGGCATGGATCTTGCTCAAGTACAGATTTGTACTGAATCCATGGAGTCCCAGTTAGTTTAGCATCAAAACAGAAACATTATTTTAAAACAGCACAGCGAAGTGGAGAACTTTCCAGGGCAAGGGACAGAAAGATATATGAGTGTGGTAAAAAGATGCAAAGAAGGCATGTTGAGACACAATGCACAGCTGGGTGTGCATTCAGAGAAAAGAAGGGGACTTGGAAGGCCTAAATCTTGTGGACTTGGAGGGCCTAAATCTTGGATCTGACCCAGACATACTTATGTGTCAGTGCCCATCCTCATGCTGTGCACTTTGTTTTCATTATTATGATAATGAAAACAATTTTTTTTCATTTTTATTATTACAATAATGAAACTGAAACAAACAATAATAAAATCAATAATGCATTTAATTTTTGTTATTCATTTAGTTATTTCCTGGCAGTTATTTTTGGAGGGAAAATGTGAAGAGGGGAGGAGGGAGAAGACATCTTGGAACCATTTTGGAGGGAAACAGTGTTTAACTCTTGAACTGGATGGGAGGTGTGAACAGACACACAGCAAGGATCTGATGGATGTAATCGCTGGCCAATGAACAGCACATGTAGGTCCCAAGCAGTCGCATGGCAGCCTGTGATTCCTCAATGCCTCCTGCCTCCCAGAACCAATCATGGGGGCTCTGGGGAGGGCACTCTAACTGTTTATATTGCGGGGCCAGGCTGTTTGACTCTTGTTCTATGTTAGCTCTTGCTGTGTCAGGTTGCGTTTACAGAACTCTGGTGCTTGCATGAAAAATCTTCTCCAGCCCTCAGTGTACTCTATCACCTATACATATCATATACCTTACCTTTCCTTATACCCTTTACATTTTACATTTAACCTTCCCATGTCTGTTTCTCCCGATACATATATAGGTATCGATTAGATATATTATAGATATAGATTAGACATATACCGCATCGTTTTTTCCGTTTCACCTTCCCCTGTCTCCTGTCCATGGCCCCTTTTAGATATGTGTGGCACACACGCAGTATGAAATCACGCTGGTAAAAATCCCGTGGGTGGGATTTAGATGAGACATTTTGTGTGTTAAAGCTGGTTGCGCATTCTTTTAAAACCACAAACTAAATACCTTGATATCGAGGATTTTTATAGATCTCTATTCCTTTCTAATAATTCTTAACATTCTGATTGCCTTTTTGAGGGCTGCTGCACATGGAGATGATGTTTTCAATGAACTGTCCACAGCACTGGTCTTAGAAATTGGAGGGCTCAGGAAGAAGACAAAAAGGCAGGGCCCCCTCAGCTCCATCCACTTTCCAGAGCCCCACCCATGTTCCCATGGCTCTGCCCACTTTCCCATGCCCCCCGATTTCCCAAGATCCCGCCCACTTCCTTTTGACAATTAGAGAATTTATTTTTTATTTTAAAATTTGATACCCTGCACCCATCCTGCCTCAGGCAGCTAAGGGCAAACTGCTGTGTGGAAGATGTAGGGTATTAAATTTGTTTAATAAATAAATAAATAAATAAATAAATAAAAGTTATTTTTAACTTATATTGTCAGTACAATGTGCTCCAAAGAACATTTAAATCTGGTTTAGATGAAAGGAAGCACAGGACATATATATGGTTAAAAGGCAAAGACTCTAATTTAAAACACATGAGGGCATGCACACAGGGATAGGGACAGATTATCCATGGCCTGAACCCTCCTTCTCTTGAGCATATCCGTATTATACTCCCAACACAGGAGTTCAAATATAAATCCAGCTGATCAAACATAGATCAAACTATCCCCACACAGTCACAGCACGCCCCATGAAAGCAGGAGTAAGGAACTGAACCTCATGCCCAGAGCAGCCAAACGCAGCCCTCAGCAAGATTTTGTCAGTGTGACCCCTTTCCAGTTACTGGATTTGGGGATCTCAAGCACCAAAGCACTGAAAAACCGGTCAAACATATCGAACAAGAAACAGCCGCCCTTCCCCACAATCACAGCACCCCCAGTCCCTTCCCAAACCTTCCCCCAGCTGGCCCCAGTCTACTCCTGAAGCCCCACAGAGAAGTTCAGCAGCACAAATGAGCACAGATCAGGGGAGGAGAGGGGTGTGCATGTCGTTTTCATTATTACAATAACGATAATGAAAATCGTCATTTTTGTTCTTGTTATTGCAATAACGAAAAAGACAAATAATAATAATAATAATGAAAATAGAAATGAAAACGACATTTTGTTTTTAAAATAAAGGGAAAAAACTGAAAAATGTATTTCCGGCTATAACTTTTTTGATTCTTATTCAATTCTGATGAAACTTGGGGAGATTTTACCCCCAACAGAGGGGCACTATGGATGAAAACAGACATGACACTAACCACCCTTTAATCACCCTTGGTGGTCATTTATGCATGTTTCAGGGCTGCATAGGGCACCAATACAGCCCTGTAACATGCATAAATAATCACCAAGGGTGGTTAAAGGGTGGTTAGCGTCATGTCTGTTTTCACCCTATGTGTACCAATTTTCAAAATGATTAGATAAAGGGAACCAATCTTAGAAGCAATAGAACGTTGTGATTTTAATAAAAGCTGCATACATATTCATGGCTACACCTTCTTTATCTTCTATCCAATTTGCATGGAACAAGTGAATGTTATGTCCCTCCACAAGCGTACCACTCCTGCCAATTTTCAGAAAGATTGTATAATTTATTAATTTATTTATTTTTACAATTTATATGCTGCCCCCTCCTGCCCCAGGCATCTCAGGGCGGCTCACAATATATTAAAACATTTCAAACATTAAAACATTAAAACAAACCTTAATAATATCAATTAAAACAATGTAAAACCCCATCCCTTCAACCCTAACCCAACCCACCCAAACCATCTCCCTCGGGAAAAGCCTGGCAGAACAGCCAGGTCTTACATTGTCTGCGGAAAGAGGGGAGGTTGGGAGCCAAGCGTATCTCCAACAGGAGGGAGTTCCACAGCCATGGCACAGCCACAGAGAATGCCCTCCTCATAGTAGACACCCAGGAACCCCGAGGAACCCCGAGGAGGGCACCCCTAGCCGACTGCAGGGGCCGATCTAGGACCTGGAGGGTGAGGCGGCCCTGAAGATAGGTGGGGCCCAAGCTGTTTAGGGCTTTAAAGGTCAACACCAACACCTTGAATTGGGCCCGGAAACCCACCGGCAGCCAGTGCAGAGAGCGAAGTACTGGTGTGATATGCTCACGTCAGCCCATCCCCATTAAGAGATGGGCCGCTGCATTCTGCACCAGCTGCAATTTCTGAACCAATACCAAGGGTAGCCCCACAAAGAGCATGTTGCAGTAATCCAGTCTTGAGGTAATAAAAGCACGGATGATTGACCATGGCCAGATCCGAGTCTGAGACATACGGCCTAAACTGACGCACCAGATGTAACTGGCAAAATGCTCCTTTCACCACAGCTGTCACCTGAGCATTCAGGTTGAGCTGTGGGTCCAGGACCACCCCCAGACTCAGACCTGAGAAACCGGGGGTGTGGACCCAATCAATGATGAGGGCCACCACCACCCCGGCCTTCCCCAGAACCATCACCTCTCTCTTGTCAGGATTTAGTCTCAGGCGGCTCGCTCTCATCCAATCCCCCACAGCGGACAAACACCGGGTAAGCACTGAGACTGCAGGGCCTGAGTCGGAGGAAAATGAAAGATATAGCTGGGTGTCATCAACATATTAATGACAACTCACTCCATACTCTCTAACAACCTCTCCCAAAGGCTGCATGTACACGTTGAACAGGAGAGGGAATAGGATTGAACCCTGCAGTACTCCACATGTGAGGCCCTGGGGGGAAGATGAAAACTCCCCCAGCACCACACGTTGGGTTGTCCCGGCCAGGAATGAGCGGAAACATTCAAGAACAGTCCCACCAATCCCTGCCCAGTACTGCAACTGAGTCACCAACAACTCATGATCAATGGTATCAAATGCAGCCGAGAGATCTAACAAGATCAACAGGGTCTAACGACCCCGGTCTAACTCATGGGAGAGGTTGTTGGCCAAGGCCACAAGCGCAGTCTCCGTGTCATAACCCGGATGAAAGCCCAACTGTGAGGGATTGAGACAATTAATCTGGTCCAAATGCCCCTGAAGCTGCTGAGCCACCACCTGTTCAATAACCTTCCCTTTTCAGGGAAGGTTAGAGATTGGCCGATAACTGGCAAGGACAGTTCCAGTTCCAATACATTTTCAGCTGTAACATTTTTATATTCCATCTTCTTTACAGGACATTTGGCAGGAATGTATCACATACCTTCCCTGTCATTTCTGCTAAACTACAGGACAATTTGATAAAAGGAACCAATTTTATAAGCAATTGAAGTTGTCCCCTTGAAGATCATTATTCAGATAAATATCAGCACATGCAGTGCCAGTCAGAGACAGGCACCTGGAATGTCATGGGGAGGTAGGCTGTGGAGAAATCTAAAAGACTGACAGACACATTCACTGGCCAATTATTTCATGCTTCTAGCTTTACAGGACCAATCGTTAGTGACTTCGAGGCTGGCATAGGGGATGGTCATGAGGCGGGCATAAGGCACATAACTGGGACTTTGGGGATAGAAACCCAGAAATCAGGAGACAAGGGGTGAAAACAGACATGACGCTAACCACCCTTTAATCACCCTTGGTGGTCATTTATGCATGTTTCAGGGCTGCATAGGGCACCAATACAGCCCTGCAACATGCATAAATAACCACCAAGGGTGGTTAAAGTGTGGTTAGTGTCATGTCTGTTTTCACCCGTAGTTTGCACATCCAGGCTGGCCAATTATCATCACGATCACATCCTGCAGCACTGTGACAGAGGACATAAGAGAATCTCTATTGGTTCTTTCCTAAACTGATGCTTCTGATTTCCCATTAATAATTGGGGGAGAGATGTTGGTATGGTCACAGCACAGAATGAGGATATTTGGTTGACATTTATGCTGGCCAATTGGCATCACAAACTGATCTTATACCACAGTGACACGTAAGAGAATCCCTGGCATAGGCTCTTTCTCTGCATATACTGTGGAGGCATATAAAATTGGGACACTTTATAAAATATTTCTGATATTTGGCAGCAATGATTGTGAAAGTGTGATATACATCCCTGACAAATTTCATGTACACTGGTTGGACTTCAAAGATGTTACAGTCACAGACATATGTTTATATGTTAAATGCTTATACAACCAGAACCCTTTATCCAATCCTTCTGAAATTTGGCAGAGATAGTAAATGTGGGAAGGGGTTTATAATTGCCAAGTTCCATCTACATTAACTTTGAGGCAAAGAAGTTACAGATAAGAATGTATATGAATATTTTTGCAAAATAATATTAAACTGCTGATAAAATTGGATTCCTTTATCCAATCACTTTGGAATTTGGTACACTTAATGACTTCCATTGGAGATAGAATTCCTCCAGGTCCTAGCCAAATGTAATGAAAAACAAAACATCTACAGCCAAAAATGTGTTTTCCATTGAAGCCCATAGAAAATAAAAATGAAAGCAAAAACGAAAACAAAAATTTGATATTTATGAAAACAAAAATGACAGATTTAAATAATGAAAATGAAAAACAAAACAACGTAGCCCCCTGGTGCATACCTCTACAAAATATATTGGCCAGGTGGCCCTTACCACAGATGCTGCTGGGCCTGGGTCTTCTGTGAGGGCTGGAGGTCAGTCAGAGACAGGCTTAGGTTACTAAACAGATGCGGACAGCAGGAACATTCTGCTCATCCTCTCCATGGGCAGGGTGGTGGCTCCCCTTTCCCGTCCATGAGCCATGGGGGATAAGGGGAATGGGGGCAGCCATCGGGGGGTGAGAAGGGACAGCCATGAGAGTGGGGCGGGGAGAGGGAACAACCCCCTCTCGCATACACACACTCACCCACACACTCTTCTCTCTCTCTCTCTCTCTCTCTCACACACACACCTCACTCATTCATTCTCTCATTCAGTTATTCATTCTCTCTCACACACCTGCTCTCAACCCTCACACACACATTAATTGAAACACACATTCATTCTGACACACTCTCACATATTCATTCTCACACTCAATCACCTCTCTCTCTCTCTTTCTCTCTCTCTCTCTCATGCTCTCACCTCTCACACACACACCCAATTCAAACTCTCACACATGTTCTCTCTCAATCTCTTTCACTCACACACCCATTCAAACTCTCTTTCTCTCTCTCTCTCCACACACACACACACACACACACACACACACACTCAGGCTCACAAACATGCTCTGACCCCCCCTCGCTCTCTTACACTCACACACCTATTCAAACTCACACACATGCTCAGACCTCCCCCCCTTTCTCTCTTTCACTCACGCACATGCTCTGACCTCTCTCTCTCTTTCACTCACACACCCATTCAAACTCTCACACTCACTCACCTCTCTCTCTCTCTCACACACACACACTGACCCATACAAAAACATACAACCCCATTCACACACACAGTCATTACTCTCTCTCTCTCTCACACACACACACACACTTTGGCCAGGCTGGCCCTGCCCGCCCCTGATGATACACCTGCTGCTGGGTGCTGGCACCTGCCATGGCCTCCTGGGAGTTTGGAAGTTCCACTGTGCACCTTTGTGTGGCATGTGTGTCCGCACACTGGGATCAGCAGCCATTTCCTGAATCTGGCGATGCTAGGGTTACATTTCCCAGCATTCCAGATTCAGGAAATGATTTGTTCCAGTGTGTGCACATGCGTGAAGGTGCACAGCAGGAAATGTTTAGCTGTGGCTGCAACAGGACAATCACTGGGACCCGTGTGGGCGAGTAGTGCAGTGGCAGGTAGTAGGGGCACCCAGGTGGGTGGGCGGCGGTGGCGGTGGAAGTTTCTCTCCCCCTGCCTGAAACCCAGGCTGCTTCTGAGGGTGGGGGCTCAGGCAGGTAGGTCGGTGATTTTTTTTTTTTTAAGTTACAGCTCAGCTGCTCTGTCTGAGGAGGCAGCATAGGCGCAGGGCCCCGGATGAGTCCAAAATCTTTTTCTTAAGTGGTAAATCCTAATTTAAAACCCAAGCGCGTGTATTTTTAATCGGGATTATTTTTCTCTGTGTGCATCACTTTGCACTTGGTAACATTGTATTTCACCTCCCATTTTATTGCCCAGCATCACAAGATCTTCTTGTAATTCTTCACAGTCCGCCTTAGTCTAAACTATCTTGAATAATTTTCTTGGTCCTCTCACTCTGTTCCCTCTTTACTAGATCTGAATATATTAAACAACATCAGTCTCAGTACAGATCCTTAAGCAACTCCACTGTTTACTCCTCTCCATTGTGAAAACGGATCATTTAGTCGTACCCCGAGTTTCCTATCCTTTAACTAGTTACTTTCTCTTACCCAATGACTACTTAGTTTTCTCAAGAGTCTCTTGTGAGGGACCTTGTCAAGTGTTTCCTAAACATTCACTCTGTGTGGTGTCATCTTAAGGCTTTATTGTGAGTGCAGAGACAAGACACTGCATTCCCTCCAGGGCTTTTGAGAAAGAGACAGTTTGATCTCCTTGGATCTTCCTTACTTCAATAATTACTCCATTCTCTGTGAAAACTTGAAGGACAAGGAACTCTGTGGGTTCAGTTTAATTGTACGCTATGGGGTTCTGTTCTGACCATGCAGAATTAAAAAATGCCCATTTGCTTCATTGGTAGTTACTCATATATGTGAGGGCTGGACTGGGGAGAGCATATATAGGGGTGTGTATGTCATTTTTGTTATTACAATAATGACAATTGTCATTTTCATTATCGTTATTGCAATAACGAAAATGAAAATCGATAATGGCAATAATAATGAAAATGACAATGTCATTCTCGTTATTATTAGTGCTGTGGCAGTTGGGTTTTGGAGGGAAAATGTGGAAAGGCGAGGAGGGAACAGACATCTTGGAGCACTAAACAGGGTTGAACTCTTGAACTGTGCCTGTGTTGGGAGGGACGAGCAGTTCAGCAGTATCTGATGAATGTATCACTGGCCAATGATCAGCACAAGCAGGCCCTAGGAGTTTCATGGCACTCTGTGATTGCTCATTGCCTGCTGCCTCCCACAACCAATCGGGGGGCTCTGGAGGAGGGCACTGCAACCTTTTATAATGGGAGGGCCAGGCTTTTTCTCTCCATTCTGTGAGAGCTCTGTTTGTCAGGTTGTGTTTACAGATCTGTGGTGCTTGCACACAAAAAATCCTCCCTAGCCCTCATTGTATTACCAATACCTTTCCTTCCTCATACCCTACATTTTACCTTCTCCCTTTCCCTGCCCTTCTCCCCCCTGTAAATTATATAGAGATAGGTAGTATAGATTAGATATATATTATAGACATATAGATTAGATTAGAATAGTTATATAGATAATTGATTAGATAATATTTTTCCTTTTCCCTTCCCTTGTCTTCCTTAGATTTAGATAGATATTACTTGTGTACATATATAGAGAGATTAGATATTATATAGGTATTTAGGCTAGTCTGTTTATATATGTGTATGTTATATATATGTGTGCGTTATCAAAATCGATACCGATACCAAAAATAAAATCTTCATTTGAAACGATACCAATACCAACAACGATAACAAAAACAACATTGTCATTAATAACGATAACAAAAATGACATTTAAAAAAAAAGATAATGAAAAACAAAAATGACATGGGGGCCTGGTGCATAGTATACCCCTAACTTTCAATAAATCAGCTGAGTTGATACTGTTTAACTTGTGAAATCTGATAAGAAGCAGAATGGGTGTGGGCAAGAATAGGGGAATATGGCAGAAGACTCCTATCTTTCTAGAAGCAAAAACATATTTTAGTGTGAATCATGGAATCCTATACAATATCGAAGAGAATAAAATTGTATATGGGGACAAGGGGGACCAGGGAGTTAGTTTGTGATGCCACCAGCTACTGTCTCTATACCATGACAATTGTGTATTACAAACAAGAAAGCAACATTTTTTAGTTTAACAATTATACTACATATTACAGAATTTTTATACAGAAGCTGTCACTCAATGCTTTTTCCAGTGGTGCAAGACACAAGCTCTGTGTATACATTGCAACATTTTTGGATTCAATATTTAGCCATGCGGAAAGCTTTAAAAACATGGATTTAATGTTAGAATGGCAGACTAGTCATGAAGGTTGAGCAGCGCATATAGCTATGGTTTCAAAATGGGAACTTCATTTTTTTCTTTTAAAAAATTAAATACATGGAGTGTTTTAAGCTCTCCGTTTAAATTTCTTAGAGAAAATTAGTTCTCTGAAGGTAGGGAGGTTGATCGAATAGGAGTGGGTGGAAGGGGCTTATGAACAGCAGCAAGAGCTCATTTTAATTTTATGCTCCCACTTTATAATAATATAGATCTCTAGAATTCATATGCCTCATTCTTCTGTGTTATTAAAAAAAGATAAGAGCCCATCAGTAACAATGCTGCCCTCTCTATCTTGATGTTAGCTAACCATGGAAGATTTCCTCTCATGATTTATAATTTTGCAGAAACCCTTAACAATTTTGGATTTTAGTAGGTTGCCTCAAGAAGTAGCAGTTTTCTTCTAATCACACCAGACTGAGCAGGGTCAGACACAGGTATGTGCATGCAAACTAAGCAGCCTCACAGGACTCCATGTGCTAGGGAGACCCATAGGGGCCACACCGCGGTTGTGGAACTCCCTCCCATTGGAGGTCCACCTGGCCTTGAACCTCCCCTCTTTCCATAGACAGTATCAGACCTGGCTGTTTTGCCGGGCCTTTGATGAGGGAGACGGGTGGTGGGCTGGGTTAGGGTTGGGTTTTTTTCTGCCTGGGTTATTTTAATGTTTTATATTTGGGGATTTTATGTGTTTTTATGATGTTGTTAGCTGCCGCAAGATGCATAAGCAGGAGGGGGTGGCATAAAAAGGTGAAGAAATAATAATAATAATAATAATAATTAACAACAACACATGGAATCTATTAATAAGCTTGAAATGGCAACATAAGTAGGAGAAGCACCACTGGTATGAAATGCAGGCCTACAGTGTAAGGAATTATGTCTTGAAAGAGTGTAAGGAACAGAGGGTGTCTTCAGACATAACGTCAACGGGTGCCTGAATGTGTGTTTTGACCTTGATATGAACACTGGTTTGGCCCTGTGTTTACCATGTGGCGCTGCTTAGACACAAAGCCCATCTTGGGGCAAATCAGTGTTTTGCTTGCCACCTCATTCCCCATGTTGTACCTGCTAACACGCAACGTGATATCATTAGACCCAACGTTGGCCACGTGTTTAGCCAGAACATGCAAATTGTCCTTGTGATTCAATTGTGTTCACATTGCTTGTTCAACTGGTGGCCAAATTGGTGTTGGGATTGTTATGGTGCTTACACACAATGGCCAAACACGTGCTTAGGGTTTTTGACACCCGATCTTTGTTATGTCTAAAGATGCCCTATGTCTTGAAACATCAATCTTGGAGTTTACAGGCTGTAGCCAACCCTATTAATCAACTCGCCATACTTTGGTCTTGGTCCTAGGATTGCCCTGGAGCTGTTTTGTAGGCCTCTCCGTTCTGACTAGGTAACAACCTCCAATTTTCCTGATTAGCTACTTGCTAGAATATAAGGGTGCCTAGCAGCTACAGGATGCTGGTGGAACTCTTTATTTATTTATTTAAATATATAGTTATTATTATTATTAATATAGCACAGCAGTGTACCTGGTGCTGTACAATAGTAATAGACATACCACCCTTTCCCAGAGGCTCAGGCATTTCTTCCCGTTCCTGATCTTGCCTGAGCCCATCCCTAATCCTGTCTGTTCTGAACCTGTCTGTTTCCACTCTGGAGCGTGTCTGATCAGTCCTGTTCCTGGATTCACTCCCACCTGATATTCCAAAGTCTGCCTATGTTCTGGACCCCCCCCCCCCCGTTTACACACAGGGCCTCAAACATGATGAGCCTTGTCTTTTGGAGGGCCCACGGTGATTTAAGAGGGAGCCCACCTCAAATATGATGAGCCCTGTCTTTTGGAGGGCCCATGGTGATTTAAGAGGGAGCCCATCTCAAACATGATGAGCCCTGTCTTTTGGAGGGCCCACGGTGATTTAAGAGGGAGCCCATGCCTCCATTTTACATGGGGCCCCAAGGTCCCTGGATCTGACTGGCAATGATAGCCTCCGGTCTTTTTCCACATGAGATGCACCCACTCATGAAAACCCAGAAATCTGGGTGTTCATGAGTGGGAGAGCATCATGTGAAGGATACGGTGCATGCGGTGGGTGGGCATGTGTGTACGTACGCTCCTGCTTAACATGCATCCCCACTCAACCCCCCACTCATCAACATGCATGGAGGAACTGGTGAAAATGGAGGTTACTCCGTGTGTATTGATGAGTGGGGTGGGTATGCGTGTGCACCTGTTTGCACACCCTGCCCACTCGCCGCGCACGCACTGGCGCAACCATGGACCCCCCATCCTGCGTGGGCTGTGTAAAAATGGCCTCAGCCATCACTAAGGTGCTTCTAGACCCCCTTTGACAATTCCTTCTCAGCCTGGTAAGTCAGTTATAGCAGGTGGGAGACTGCTTTATAAAATCTTAGCATTATTTTCTTTTTGCTATATGGTTGTTTGCCACCCTTACATTTGACCAGTTTATTGGTGCATTATCTCTTAGCCCATGTCACACAAAAATGTAAAACCTCTACCTTTGCCAGGAAATGCTTACCTTTCTCTAAGAAGGCAGAAAGCAGCTTTTATAAGCAACCCCAGCCTTTTACTTCTAATTATCTTCTTCTCTCACATGGTCAAATCTTTACCAGCCTTCTCTGCTTCATACTATTGAATTAAATGATAAAACAGGGAGTACCCTGTCAAAACAGTATGTGCATCTGGGATGAAGGAACAAAAAGACAACAACAAAAACCAGAGCTAGCAACACAGATGGGGTGGGGAAGCAAGCAGCTGTTAAAGACACAATGGAACTGATTATCCATTAGTTTTCCCTCAGGAGCCGAGATCCTGGTCTGGGAGTTGTACCTAGTGCTGCTCAGTAGAGTACCTAACTTTATGTCTTCCTGATCCTCAGACCATTTAAGGGCCAGGTCACTCCTAGGATGTCCTAACTTACGTTCTACTGCCCATGGCTCTGGAAGGCTGTCCCATCAGTCAGAAATTGCTAGTGCCTAGAGATGCTGTTTGTCTGTTTGTATTTCTATCCCACTCTGTCCCAAGACCATGGCATGGGGCAGGTTACAATAAAATCAAATACAGACAGCCATGAGCACCAATTAAAAATAATTATCACCCATAAGAGTTACCATACCTCCCCTTTAAAAGAAGACACTTATGAAAAATACATGATTCAGGGCTACATTGGTTCTAGTGCAGCCTTGCAACATGTATTTTTCATAAGTGTTAGGGATGGGCAAACAGGACCGAGTTCGGAAATTTGGTTTGGTTCGGTTCAGTTCAGAAATTCGGTTCGATTTGGAAGTTCGGTTCGGTTGACCGAACTATTCGAGTTCGGTCCGAACGCCAAACTTACGAACAAAGTTCAGAAATTCAAACCCCATTAAACTAAATGGAATATTATCTTTTAGGGATGGGCGAACAAACCCGAGTTCAGAAATTTGGTTTGGTTTGAAAATCGAGTTTGGTTCGGAAGTTCGGTTCGGTCGACCGAACTGGTCAAGTTCGGTCCGAACTTCCGAACCGTGTTCGCCCATCCGTGTCTTCTTTTAAAGGGGAGGTATGGTAACCCTACCACCCCCTAAACTCTAACCTATCCCTGACCACCAAAAGCCTGCCTAAACAGAAATGCTTTACACCATTTCTTGAAGACACACAGGACTGAACTGTGGTGGACCTCAGGGGAAGGGAGTTTTGAAGTCAGGGAGCAGCCACCAATAACGCCCATGCCCACGCCCTCATCTGTGGAGGTCCACAGAGCCACATCTCTTAGCTTGCAACAGGTACAGGGCTGTAGATAGGGATGGACGAACAGATCATGGTTCGGGTTCATCCGTTCGGTTCGGCTGCGTTCGTTTCGTTCGTTCGGTTCGCCCGTTTGGTTTGGTTTGTAGGTTCGAATATTTGGCTGTTCGGTGGTTCGGGTCAAACTTTGAGTTCATATTCTGTATTTGGTTCGGTCGGGATCGTTTCGATCTTTAGTTTGGTGCAATCGGAAACTGAAAATGACATTGAGTTTTTGAAATAAAAGGAAAAAACTAAACATCATATTTCTGGCTAAAGAATTTTTGTTTCTTATTACTTTTTGATTAAAGTTAGAAAGATTGTACCCCCAATGGAGGGCAGCAAGTATACCAAAATTTGGAACTATTACGTAAAGGAAACTGATTCTAGAAGCAATTGAATGTTGTGATTTTAAGAAAAGCTCCATACACATTCATGACTACAACTTCTTTATCTTGCATCCAATGTTCATGAAACTTGTGCATATTACATCTCTCCATATGCTTAATATTTCTGCCAATTTTAGGAAAGAGTGGATAAAGGGTCCCAAGGGTATAAGACATTAATCTGAAAATACATTTCCAGCTGTTACATTTTGATATTCCATTCTGTTTACAGGATATTTGACAGGAATGTATCAAATACCTTTCCTGCCATTTCGGCAAATGTACAGGAGTTTTTGATAAAGGGACCCAATTATATAAGCAATTGATGTTGTCCCTGTGAAGATCATTATTCAGATGAATATCAGCATATTCAGTGCCAGTCAGAGGCAAGCACCCTGCATGGCAGGGGGAGAGAGACTGTAGGAGGAAGGATGTGGAGCAACCCCAAAGACTGACAGACACATTCAATGGCCAAACACATTACTGCAAGCTTCTAGCTTTACAGGACCAATTGGTAGTGGTTTCGAGGTGGGCATAGGGGGCGGCCCTGTGGCGGGCATAAGCAACATAACTGGGACTTCTGAGATAGCATCCCAGCAGTCAGGAGACATAGTTTAAACACATCCAGGCTGGCCAACTATCAATCACATCCTGCAGCACTGAGACAGAGGACATAAGAGAATTTCTATTGACTCTTTCCTAAACAGATGCTTCTGACTTCCCAGAAACAAGTGGGGGAGATATGTTGGGATGGTCCCAGCACAGAATGAGGATATTTGGTTGACATTTCTGTTGGCCAATTTGCATCACAAACCGATCTTATACCACAGTGACATAAGAGAATCCCAGGCATAGGCCCCTTCTCTACATATGTTGTACAGGCATATAAAATTGGGACCCTTTATAATATCTTTCTGATATTTGGCAGAGATGATCATGAAAGTGAAATATATAGTCCTGCCAAATTTCATGTACACTGGTTGGACTACAAAGATGTTATAGTCAGACATACATTTATATGTTAATTGCTTATACCACCAAGACCTTTTTTCCAATCCTTCTGAAATTTGGCAAAGATAGTTAATATGGGAAGGGGTATAAACTGAACAAGTTTCACCTACATTAGATGTGAGGCAAAGAAGTTACAGCTAAGAATGTATATGTAGAATATTGCAAAATACAATAATTAAACTGCTTCTAAAATCGGATTCCTTCATCCAATTGTTTTGAAATTTGGTACACATAATGAGTTCTATTGGAGATAGGGGCACTCCAAACCTCAGCCACATAGCTTAAAAAACAAAAAGATTACAGCCAATAATGTGTTTTCCATTGAAACCAATGGAAATTCAATTCCGAACTCACCGTACGCATCCAAACTGAACGTTCGAATTCGAGTTCGGTTCGAACGTTCGGTTCGGTTGACTGAACTGTTCAAGTTCAGTCCGAACTTCCGAACCGCGTTTGCCCATCCCTAGCTGTAGATGGCTGCCTGCATGCAGTGTCTAAAGATGCTGTCCGTTTGGTTGTGTTTGAGATATTGGGATGGCTTTATTGCTTCTGGTGGGAGAAACTCTCAGCATGAAGTTGTTCCTTGGAATTCTCCTTTTCTTCTGCCATATTATGTTGTGTGTTTTTCAGATTTTGGAGAGGGTGTGGAAATATGGGAGTTCAGAGGTGGGTGGGAAGTGCTGGTGGATGGAGAAGTGGGATATTTAATTGCCACAAGCCCCCTGTGAGATGTGGGGTATGGGTTGGTGCAGTGTATGCCATGACCTCTCTGTGAAAGTGGGGACAGGCATGAGGGAAACATTTTTATTACATATTTATAATTTGGTCTATAAACTGTGAATTTTCAGTTTTAATGTATTTATGATGGTGGGCTGGTGAGGGGTTTGGGTATTTCTATACTGTGTTTTTAGCTTTTTGTAAGCCACCCTGAGTCCTGGATGGAGAAGGGTGGGATAAAAATCTAAAACAATAATAATAATAATAATAATAATAATAGCAGCCACTTCTGGCTAATAAGAAAGAGTGCAAGGGGACATAGGGAGGAGGCAGTCGCTAAGGTATGCTGGACCCAAGCTGTTTAGTGTTTTATAGGTCATGGCAGCTCTATGTCATTGAAGCAATGCATTGAAGGAGTTCTGCAAGGGCTGGATTGACTGGTTTTTCAGTTACTTTGTGTACCCAGAACATTGCAAATAAGGCCAAAAGGGACCAGGATCTTAAGCTGGAAGATGCAGGTTTCTATTGCTTGAGTTAAGCAGTCTGCTCATGTGGCGTCAGTAAAGCAAACAGCCTGTTGTAGGCAAACCTCATAAAGGCGGCGTGATGAGCACATGATCAGGCCTGCCATTCCATCTAGCAGAGGAAAAGGACACATGCCCACAGCCTAGCTATAGCCAGCTCTTTACAGAATCAACCTGAGCCAGCCTTGAGGCAACAGCCAACTCTCCTGGCTTCTGAACAAGAAAAAACAAAAACAAAAGTTTCATCTCGTTCCAGTAATGCACCAGATGATGATGAACAGTCTTTCTCTTGCCAGTGCACAGCATAGGAGGCTGTGTTGTAACAGGCACACACAAATCACCCGCTAAGGTCAGTGATGACAGCACTTGCTTGCTTGCTTAAGGGATGTTTCCACTTTCAGCTGCTCATTCCTCAAACAAAGAAAAGAATCAAATTCAACTCTAAGTATGATTTGCCCTCCCCCTCCCACCATACCTGAGGTTGGCTGGTTTTTTGGGAGGGGGGTATTTCTAAAACCCTTCTTGCTACCATGAGCTCCATCTTTCTCAGGGGAGCTGCCTCTGCTGTCTCTTTTGAGCGTTCCCATTCCTGAAAGGATAGATTCACATTGCCAACATGTGCTGCTATGCCTGGTAAAATATGCCATCTGGCTTTATGCAGCTCTGTATTGTGGTACATATGTATCTTTACTGTTGGACTGAGGGGAGGTTTGGGCGGTAAACAAAACAGCTTTTGTTTTCATTCAGTTCCATGCCCAGCAAGGAAAATGTAGTGCAGACAAAGGGAACTAAAACAGATGGAGCCTTTTCCAGACCACATACACTATCCAAGCTCCTGCATTTAAACTCTGGGCCATCAGCAATAAGAACACAAGGAGGAAAACAATTTTCCTCCTTGCAGAGGTTACATCCCAATTGTTTTTCAAGAAGGTGGGGCTTGTTTTTCTGTCTGTTCCCTTACCCTTAGTCTCAGTCCAGAATGCTTCCATTCATCTCAGCCCGATGTCCAGGGGCCAAGGCCAATTCTTGGAGAGTTGCTTGGAAAGGTTCTCAGTTCATGTGGCTTAGCTCCAGCCACTCTGGGCTGTGTTCTTCCTTCCTTCCAAAATGGAGACTGTCCTTAAATTCTGCTGGCCAATTCCTCTTGAAGGTGTGAGGGGACCCCTCCCCTCTCTGGCGAGTTCTATTGTCTTTTGGACTCACCTAATCACCCACTCTACCTAACCATTATATTGGTTCTCCTGTCCCAACCTGTTTTACTGTTTTTTCCAGGTTTGGACTCAAAACCTAATTTCCAATGTAAGATACAGGGGGATTTCAGACGTGTACGAATTCAAGATTTACCACACCTGAACCACACTCAAATGCGGTTTGACTGTGGTGGACGTCTGTTTGCTACCCACCAGATGTTCACCACAGTCAAACGCGGAACGCGTTTGCATTCATCACACTTCTGGACCAGAGGACGCGAGCGGGTCCAGAAGTGCAGTGAATGGCCACCACAGCAGGGGTGAATGAAACATAACTTCTGTTCACTCACCCCTGCAAGTGGTGGAATCCATTCCCCCCAGAACGCGGTGGCGAGTGCGGCCGGATTGGCAGCCCTTGCTGCCCATCCAGCGGGGGAGGGCAGTTGTGCAACGCAGGGGGCAGGGCCATGCGGCAGCATGCTGCGCTGCCGGGCCCGCCCCCTCCGGGAGCTGCGGTTCCCCATCAGACGTTACGCCGGGCCCCATTCACCACGGGCCATGGTTTGCCGGTCCCCACGGCCCAGAGTGGAGCAGTGCATGTCTATTGGCGCGCCCCTTCACCCCGGGCCATAGTCCGAACCACCCCACGGCCCATGGGGCCTGGTGTAACGTCTGAAATCACCCACAGTTTTGCTTCAGTTTAAATACAGACCGCTTTCACACCACCTCCCCTGCACATATTTTGACTCTGCAAGAGACTGCGGGAGCCAGAATCTGTGTAGATTCTGAGTGGAGTTCGACTGGTCTGAAAGCCCCTCCCCCCGGTGCAGAGAGACAGAGCAGGAAATCTGTATTTAAACTGAAGCAAAACTGTATCTTACATTGGAAATTAGGTTTTGAGCCCCGTACGGGGGAGCTTTCAAACCAGCCGAACTCCACTCAGATTCAGACTCCTGCAGTCTCTCAGGAATCAAAATCTGGGTGGGGGAGGTGGTGTGAAAGTGGTCACAGTATCTCAAGTTCTCTATTTATTAGTTATACATCCAAATTATTATTTCCATCCAATTCAGTGTGCTGAGACAAATCACATGCCAACTCCTTTGTGTGTGGGGTGTGTGTGAGGAGGGGGTGTCACTTTTAAAAGTCATATTGTTTACTCATTCTAGATTGTATGTTACATGTATGTTGGCCTTTCATCCTTTGTCAGAAACATCCCTGTCACCATATGATCCCATGACACCTCCCCTTCAGAAGACATGACCTCATTTGGGACCAAACTCACAGTTTGGGAAGCTCTGAGATAGTATCTGTATGGCAATCTGGTGCCTTTGCACTGATTCTGTGTCCTCTCCTCCCAGATTCTTCATTAGAATTAGGGCTGCACCAATTTTTAAAAAACATTGCAAGTATTTCCAAGGATCTGAGGACTGGTCCTGGGTGTTCAGGTCAGCCCAAGGACCTTCAGAGAATAACCGGGCAGTTTCCAAGAGTGGGGGCGAGGAACGGGCCAGAGGGAGCCCTGGGTGAGGGTGAGGGAATGGGCCATAGAAAAGGGGGGAGGGACTTAGCTGGGTCTCAGGGGTAGAGTACTCAGTGGACCCCCTCCGGAGAGTGAGTACTCTACCCCTGAGCTCCTGCTAGGCCCCCATCCCCTTAAGAGCCCCATCCCTGAACCCCTGCTAGGCCCCTGTCACCCCTTCCCTGGCCCCCACTGGTCTATTCTCTCCCTGGCCAGTGGGGGTCAGGGAAGGGGGAGCAGGGGCCTAGTGCCTGCACTCAGCCAAGGTTTTCTGAGGACTGAAGTTTTGGGGCCCCATCCTCAGAACTTTGGACCTCAGAAGATCAGGGCAAATACATCAGAATACCAAGGACTGAGTTGGAGCACTAATTAGAATATAAGAAGAGCCATTTACTGAGCCAGACCAATGGTCCATCTAGCCCATTCATCTCCAACAGTGGCTAGTTTTAGTTGCCTATGGGGAGTATGCAGCCTCTTGTGGTTTTGACCCAGACAGTCCTATAAGCCAAAATGGGAGTGACTGGGTCAAAACCACAAATAGTGGCAGTCATAAGAGTCATCTTTTCACCAAAGCCTAATCTCTTTGGTCTGTTGATTCTTACTTGTCTGTACCTCCTTTGCCTCCATTGACCCACCTCATTATCCCACCTCTAGGCCAGGTGTAATGTTTTCAAGAAACACTCTTCGCCTTTCCTGTCCCAAGGTCACCCACCACGTGTACGAGAAGGTGGGGCGGAGTGGGGAGGGGGGGAGGAAAGCGTACAGGCACCACTTAATGTTTTCTATAACACTGTGGTTCCCAAACCTTTTCATGTGCTGACCCTGTTTTGAGACTTAAATGTAATCTTGTGATATCAGTGATGCAAAGTATATCAGTCGTCAGTCAGGACTGCAAACGTATCTTCAGTTGGTATGGCTCCATGATCTGCAGTATGGCACCCTCTACTGTAGCAAAACACATTTTTCTTCTTTATAAACAAACACCAAGTAAAATTCATGGAGGGGAAGTCAAGAGAGGGATTTCATTTTGTCACATTTTTTTCTAGTTTTCTTTTTCATGAAAGAAACCATCGCACCTTTAAAGATGAGCTTTTATATTGGCAAAGGCTTTCAAATGTATCACCCTGAAAAACGTAAATTCAATTGCCCTTCACCTGTCTTTGATATATTATTAGCTTGCTTTTAGAACAGTGTTGTGCCTTTCATTTCAAAGGAGTCCAAGGACCTTTCAAAACCTTACACGTACTGGAGTCATTTCACTCATCGCAGAAATGTAGACCTCACCATTTTTGTAATATATAAAACAAAGCTACAGAATAGTTTAAAGACGGGAAGTGAAGAGGACCATACAGCTGTGCTCTTCTAAAGCTGCAAAAGTGGAAAACACTTTCTATCGCCATCTGTGAGAGAACAGAAGCAATGACATGAGTTTGTGGAGGGCCTCATTTACGTATTCTCATTTGCATATGAACTTGGAAAATTATGTGGGCCATTTTTCTACAATTTGTGTGCAAATTGGACTAAATTGGACTTAACCCTAAAGTTACGGTTAATAGACTTGACAGAGACACACTAGGGCAAAGCTTGAGTTTGAATTCACCATAACAGATGTTAACATCTGGCAGGATAAGGGGAAGTCTCTAGCAAGGAAAAAAATAAAGTTAAAAAAAAAATAATCAAGGAGAGAGCTGCGTGTTTTTTGTTTTTTCCTGGGCTTCCTTTTCTAGAGGAAAGGATTTTATTTTTCTCCCCATTGCATCTGATACAGTTGTGAGCCAAGATGAAAGCTTTTTTCTCTGAGGAAAATGAAAGAACTGTTCATCTGAAATTTTCAGTGCTGCATTTGGAGCAGAGATTGCCAAGGAGAAGCAGAAGTAGCTGATCTAAGCCTTCAGAACCTGATGACCTTTGTCTCAATCCCTGCTGATATTACTTGACTGAATCATGTGTAGTGGCCAAGGATGCCTGAAGGGACCTGCACCAGAGATCCATGTCTTCCACCAGGAGGTAGTAATCAGTGAGAAGGAACCCTGCCAGGCTTGCTGACACTAACCCAGAAAAGTAGAGGTCAACACAGGAGCTTTGGGACTTTGTGAAGGCCTTCCTGATTTTGTGTTCTGCCTACCACCTAATCCTAAGGATCAGGGGTGGCTGGTGGCTTTTTAGTTTGGAGGGGCAGTAAGACCATCCAGGGCAATGGTAGGCGGAGCCAGGGCAACAGTAGGCAGAGTCAGGGCATAACCCAGCAGCAAAGAGTTCCCAGGGTTAACATCAGATGGAAGAAAACACAGTCTAAAATGCACTTCAAGCTTAAAATGAATAACGTATAAACCCCAAGCACAGGGAAACAGTGGCAAAACACTGGCACAACCCAGCAGCAAGGAGTTCCCAGGGTTAACATCAGATGGA
>QEPC01006843.1:1383598-1408250 GCA_003113815.1 Sphenodon punctatus
GTTCCCCGGAAGGCCTAGAGCGTCCTGACGCCGGCAGCCACAGCCGGCGCTGAGGCCGCCGGACCACCCGCCGCCGCCGCCGGAGCTCCCAAAGGTAAGCGCACTGAACGTTAGTAGGGGGTGATCCCGGGGGGTGGGGGTGTTAAACACCCCCCCCAGGGATCGGGTCATACTTACCGGCGGCTGCGGGGACGCCGCGGCCGCTGGTGCTGGGGGGTGGGCTCGCCTCTGGGTCTTCTTGAAAACAAAAATCCAGGCTGGGCAGGGTGGGTGGGTGGTGTCCCCCCTTCCACCCGCGCAGCCTGGACTCGGGGAGGTTTTTTTTTAAAAAAAATATTTTGCTGGGGCTTTAAGTTTTTTTACATTGCAGCCATTTTTAAATGACTGCAATGTAAAAAAAATCCGGTACCCCGGAATCCGGTACCTGGTCCGGATTACCGGGCCGAATCCAATAATGCCGGTACGCCCGGTACCGGCATTATCGGATACCGGATTTTACCGGTTTCCCGCCCCTACTTACCACATCAGTCTCTCTCTATATATATTTTAAGCAACTGGCATCTCTTCTTGATCCACCTTACAACATTCAAGAACACCACCAGCATGAAGAAGAGTCACATCCACCCATGGTATGCCTTATTTTTACAAGAAAAAATTACAAGATGTCAACTAACAATAGAACAGCTCAAGGTTTATGTAACTCTTAATATTATCCCTAAAGGCCTAGAGATCTCCATACCTCTCTCTACTCCAGAAGACACTTTCCTTAATCCTAACTGGTACAATAATAAACATAACTTGAATATAACACTTGTATCAACTATTATTAAAAATACTTTTAAGAAAATTAGAACACTTAAAGAATCCCTCCAAGAAAAACTTAGGCTTCAAAAAACCCATCTGAATAAAAAGGAGTATGACAGACTCCTACATGAGGCAAACAGATTAACACTTAAAATTTATCATAAAACCTATGCTATGAAAAAGAGCAAACTGGAAAGAGATGTTCTACAATATCAGCTTTCCTGTCTGCCATTCAACTCTATTCTACAGGGATCAATTTTTAGAGAAACTCTTTCTATCACCCAGAAATACAAATACAACAATAAACTCCCAAAACACAGAAGATTTCAGAAGATTCTCTCTACAGTGCATAGGATCCAACCCCAGAGGTACCGAAAGTGTTGGAATAACAGATTCTAAAATGGTGATAGATCTTTCAGATGGGAGTATATTACAGAGTGAACTCAAACACACTGGGTGCTATCCCAGTGTCTGGAGGCCATGGCAGAGTGGATGTGGCAGAGCAGACTGAAGTTCAACCCCAATAAGATGTTGGTGATGTTGGTGGGGAGAACGAGGGAGGTGTCGGCTTCCCTGACTGGGGAGGTTGCGGAAACTCCATTCCTCTAATAACCCAGCTGCGCTTAAGAGTCCTTTTCTTCCCCATGACCATAATCTGAGACTTCTGCAGGTTAATATCCAGATCGTTCTCTGCACAGTAGTCTATCAGGATCCCCAAAAGCTCACGCAGACCCCTCTGCATCTGTGACAAGAGAACGATATCATCTGCATACATCAATATGGGGAGACGCCTGTCTTTAATCTTAGGGGGATGAGAATCACACAGAGCGAGCCTAGCTGGTAGATCACTTAAATAAAGATTGAAAAGAAGAGGGGCCAGAACACATCCCTGTCTAACACCTCTCTTAATATGGAAAGGTGCTGACAGGGAACCTTGAGCGTGGTAACGTCTCATCTGGCCTCTGACCATGGCACTGCCATCAGTTCAGACCTCTGCTATAAGCAGCTTACCTGGGGGAGGTGACATGGAAACACACAGGTGTAGGTGGTCCCAGGAGAGCTTGGCCACAGAGGCAGAAACTGCAGGGAGGATAGACACCTACACCTGTGTGTTTCCCTGTCTCCACCCCCAGGTAAGCTGCTTATAGCAGAGGGCTGCACTGAGGGCGGTGCCCTCAGGGTGGCGGCCGAAGGGCACCGCCAAAGGGTGAAGCAGCCGTTGGCAGAGCCATTAACAGAGCCAAGGAGGCAGAGGTGGCCCGCTCTGCATAAGAGCCGAGGGTGAATGCTGTGAAGTCCGAGGTTTGTGGGAGTGCAGGGATACCAACTGGGAGAGACTTGATGGCAGCGGCACCATGGACCCTTCCCAACTTCCGGGATAAAGATGGCAGAAGCCCCGGTCAGTTTCAACTACCTGTCATTTGTGGAGGAGGAGGCGGCAACGGCGGCCGCAGAGTGAGCTCCGGGGTGGGCAGGTTCAAGGAAGACACTTGGGGGATAAACAAGACTGGCAAGTGGCTGTGGTCGCTTACTCTCCTCCCTCTATTTTGGACACGCCCCCAGCCGGCTTAAAAAACAACACACCAGTGGCCGCGGGGCCGACGGCCGAGAGCCGAAGGTCCACTGTCAAAGGGTGCAGCCCTTTGGGGCCCTTCAGGGTTCGGAGGGGGAAAAGGGGTAACCCCCTGTGATGTTGTGTGGATTGTGGGGGTTTTGATGTGGAGATGGTGGGGCTAGCTCCCTCCAGTGAGAGAAGGGTGGAGCTGGCCACATGTTTCCCTGGTGGCAGCAGGGGACAGGAATGATTATTGTGGGACCTGCCCATGTTTGGACGGTGTTGGAATGAGATAATAGTGGGGCGATAAATATGTGATTAATATGTTAATGTATTTTTAGGCTATTATGTTAATTGTTATATTGTATTGAGCTGGGTCCCCTGTGTGGGAATATACCCAGGAATGTATTTTTTTTTCTGTGAGCCGCCTTGAATCATTTTAGAAAAAGTGCGGGATATAAATTAAATGGAAATGGAAAAAAATGGAAATGGAACTGTCAGCTCTCAGCCTCACTCTTGCGTAATTCCCTGTGTGAACCTGACCAAGCAAAGACAGTAAATGTTGATCGATCACCAGATGGTGAAGCTTCTTCCAAAGTTTCTTCCTCAAAACAGAATCAAAAGCCTTTCGGAAGTCAATGAAGGCCATAAAAATCGTCCCTGCCCTTTTCCTCACATACTTGGTAATTGTGTGGGTCAGAATGAAACAATTATCAATGACTGAAAAACCCTTCTGAAAGGCATTCTGTTCTTGGGGGATCAAGTTCCTCCCAGAAGCCCAAGTCTCAAGATGATTAAGCAACAACTTAGCATAAAGTTTGCCTATCACGGGGAGAAGACTGATAGGACGATAGCAACTTGGGTCTCTAACAGCCCCCTTTTAAAAAATGGGGACAATAATAGATATACCCCGATCACATGGTATTCTCAACATGCAATTGATAGCTGTAAAATAAGAGGCCAACAAAGGAGACCACCAATCTGGACAGGCCTGCAGAACTTCAGCCACGACAAAGTTGATACCCGGCAACTTATTGCATTTGAGGAATTTAATTGCCTCAGCCACTTGGGCAGGGGTGACCTGCGGATTAAAAGATGAATTAATAATTTGAGGTATAACATTGAGAAAATCAGAGGGGAAATCATCCTCATCCTCCATCTCTGACCCCAAAAGAATTTGGAAAAAAGATATTCTCCCTTTTGCTAGGCTTGAGTTTGTTTGTTTTTTCCATTTGAAGATTTTTCTTTCTTCAGAAAAAGAGAAATGTGTTATAACTGATCTGATTGATAAAGACTTTGGTAGTTCTAATAAAAAAATTGTGAAACTTTTTTATTCAAGTCAAATTTTTATGAAATATTTCATTCCCCTCCCAAAGACATTTTCAATGAAAAATGTTCTCATTTGAATATTTTCAGAACATTTTCAGTCAGCTCTTCAAAAAACATTTTAAGAACTGAGCAAAGTTTTTGGCCTCAATCTTTGTTTCTGCATGTGTTAATTTTGTGCCAAAGTGGTACATTAGGCTGAGGTGAGTACTGAATCCTCATTTGCAGTGAGAGGCACCATTTTACAGATAATCCTGGGCTGTTGGCTGTAATTTGGGATTGGGAGCATGGAGCATACCTCGGTGCTGGCCAAGACTTATGAGTGGTCTGATCAATAAGTGCTGATCACATGGAGGAGTTGTGCTGGGCTCATGCCAAGACAACTATTATAAGGCGCAGTCATACGGCACAGTTCTCATTAATCTAGGTGCACAAGGGAGTTGCATGTATATTGGTGCACACAGAAGTGCCACACAAGGGAGAGTAAGTGATGAAGAATACCTCTTCCTGGTCATGAGGATTTAGTGTCCCCTTAAATCTAGCGTGGCACTTCCGTGTGCACTAATATACACTCAACACTTGTGCACCTAGATGAATGAGAACTGTGCTGTATGCCTGTGCCTTATAATAGTTGTCTTGGCATGATTCTAAAAATTGATTACTCTCATATATCTTCTGGGCATTCAGATCTGTCCACCATGCCCCTACGTGTGCAGCGACGTCCAGAGTTTTCTGAAGAGCTGCCTTGGTCCTCGGAACATTTGCCTTTGGCCTTTTGGAGCTGAATACTGTAATCTTCATCAAATTCTGAAGTTTTCTGAATGCCAAGTTACATCCCTAGTCAATGTGATCTCTGAGAGTTTGACAGGAGGGGCAATGGAGTCTCAGAATCGGATCCTCACTCATTCCCTTTTCCCCTCTTGCATCTGGAAGCTCCGAGTGTCTTCTGAGAGCCCGGAAGAAGTCAGGGCACTGAGCAGTGTTGTAATTTAAAAAAATTAAAGTTAGAACATAAGAACATAGGAAGTGCCATACTGGGTCAGACCAATGATCCGTTGAGCCCAGCATCCTGTCTCCGACAGTGGCCAATCTCGGTTGCTTGTAGTACCCAACAGGTCACTATGGGGCAATCCGTTCCCTGCTGTTCATTCCCAGCTCCCGACAGTAAGAGGTTACATTCCCCAAACCTACCTGGTTAATGACTGCTAAGGATCTATCCTCCAGAAACTTATCCAATCTTTTTTTAAACCCAGTTATACTACAGGCCTTGACCACATCCTTTGGCAACAAATTGCACAACTTAATTGTGCGTTGAGTGAAAAAAATACTTTATTTGTTTTAAATCTGCTACTTATTAGTTTCATGGAGTGTCCTCCAGTCCTAGTACTATTTGAGAGGGTAAATAACCATTCCCTATTAATGTGTTCCACACCACTCATGATTTTATAAACTTCTATCATATCCCCTCTCAGCCGTCTTTTCTCCAAGCTGAAGAACCCCAACCTAACAGCCTCTCCTTCATAGGGGAGCCGTTCCTTAACCCGTATCATTTTTGTTGTCCTTCTTTGTACAGTTTCTATTTCAACAATAACTTTTTTGAGATGGGGTGACCAGAACTGCACATAATATTCAAGGTGAGTTGCACCATAGACTTATATAGTGGCTTTATGATATTTTCAGTTTTATTCTCTATTCCTTTACAAATAATTTCTAACATCCTGTTTGCTTTTTTGATGTCTGCTGTACACTGAGCTGAGGATTTCAATATATTGCCCACAATGATTCCAAGGTCCTTTTCCTCAGTGGTAACTCCTAATTTAGAACCCAGCATTGTGTACATAAAATTTGGATTGTTTTTCCCTATATGCATCACTTCGCACTTGGTCACAGTAAGTTTCATCTGCCATTTAGATACCCAGTCTTTCCAGATCCCCCTGCAATTCTTCACAGTCCACTCGTGTTTTAACTACCTTGAATAATTTGGAATTGTCTGCAGATTTGATCACCTCACTCCTTACTCCCCTTTCCAGATCATTAATGAATACATCAAACAACACTGGTACCAGTACACATCCCTGGGGCACTCCACTATTTACTTTTCTCCGTTGTGAAAACTGACCATTTAATCCTACTGTTTGCTTCCTATCCTTTAACCAGTTACCAATCCATAATAAGACATTACCTCCTATCCCATGACTTTTTAATTTTCTCCGGAGTCTTTTATGTGGGACCTTATCAAATGCTTTCTGAAAATCCAGAATCACTATATCAACTGGGTCTCCCTTGTCCACATGCTTATTTACACCCTCAAAGAATTCCAACAGATTAGTGAGGCACAACTTTCCTTTGCTAAATCCATGTTGACTCTGCCCCATTACCCATGTTTAGAAATATGCCCCATGAATCTATTTTTAATAATAGTCTCCACCATTTTGCCTGGCAGAGACATCAGGCTCACTGGTCTGTAATTTCCAGGATCACCTCTGGAGCCCTTTTTAAATGTTAGTGTTACATTTGCTACCCTCCAGTCCTCAGGTACAGTGGCAGATTTTAGCGATAGGTTACAAATTACCAGTAGTAGGTGTGCAATTTCATATTTGAGTTCCTTCGGAACTTTGGGGTGTAAACCATCTGGTCCCAGTGGTTTGTTACTATTCAGTTTGTCAATTTGTTCGAGAACCTCTTCCAGAGTCACACCGATCTGTGACAGCTCTTCCAATTCATCACCTACAAAGAGTAGTTCCGGCATGGGTATTTCCCCAACATCTTCTGCTGTGAGGCAGAGTTGCGATAGCAATGGTAGCCAGAGACCCAAAATAGCAACAATTCTGACTTTGAGCCCCTGTCTGCTGATCAGGTGATCCTCTTGGATTCAGGACCCACAGACTGGGAGCTGTCTAGCTAGACCCTGTAGATTCTCAGCTACCTAACTATTGTCTGTTGCTGCTGGATGTGCAAAAAGCTGTGATAGTGGTAGATTTTTAGAGGCATAAAGTGGTGTTGGTATCCTGTCGTCATTCACTTTTTGTGGTAGTTCTTTGACTCCTAATGCTTGTAATCTCCTTTGAAAATCCCAGCTGGAAGTTTTCACTCTCCTGTAAATATTGCTGTTATATTGAAAAAACAGAAACTGTCCCAGAAACTATTCCAGAAAGTTCTCAAAGAGATTTGCCCTTTTTCCCTTCCAGACTAAGTGGATGAAGATATTATGTAGAAGATAAACTCATCCATTATACAATTAGGATATAGAACTGGTTGCTCAGTGCTGTGTTCTAGTCACCTAATCTTACATTAATAAGGTCTGAGTTTTATAGCATATTAGGACCCTACAGCTGGTATACTAGTTATTAATTACTCAATATCGGATGCTTCAGTTGCAGGGACAATACTAATGGGTAGAAAATCATAACACCCATGAATGATTATTCATCTTGAAACACCTTTGCTTAAGGCCTAGTCAATCTTTCAAAAGTACTTCAGGCATATTAGGAAGTTGCTAATGACCTTCTGCAGATGATGTAAATCTTCCAAAAGAGTAATTATAGTTTCCTTAAAAGCCTGTGTCTCGCTACATCCATCAAAGGAGGATGACATTCACACAAGTGTAATAAGAACTCTAATACTTAGAGCTGGGTACTTGGAAGATAGAAAGTACCATCCTGGACCAGACTTGGAGTTCAGCTAATCTATTACACTGTTTCTGACAGTAGCAAGAACCAAATGTTTTGGGAGGCGGACCAAGGAACACCATGATTCCAATATTGTCAGCTCCAGTGGTTTGATTATTTGGCCTCAAAAAACATTAGGAAATTGGCTAAAATATTATTTATTGATTCCAGGGGTGCCAGTAGAATGATTTCTGGGAGAATGGGGGTGGAACTACATTAGGTAGGAGTGGAACATAGCGTCTCTTCTTTCTCTTTCTGATGTGGCCCTGATCCTGGAGCATGATGCCACAATTCTCCAAAGGACCATGGACACATCAAGGAAGGGTAGGAGACCCGTTTCTGACATGGCCATGTTTCCTCTGACATAGCCACATCCCTTAAAGAGTGTTGTGATTTCACTGAGCTCCAAAGAAGGCCCAGGCATGTGAAGTTTAGAGGAGTGCCAGTGCACTCCTTGCCACCCAATAGGCACTCATGATTGGTTCCTCCCCACCCCAATTGAGTTTAGCTGAAGTCATGAGATTTTTTAAAAATTGTTTTTGATTTGTTTGCTTTCTATTTTCAAGCTTTTTAGGGTACTACTGCACATGGTTTACTCCTTCAATTTTTTCTCTGCAAATACGACTAGAAACTGTTTGTAGAACTAGAGTCCTATGTTTACATGACAATCTCATCTTTCACTGTCAACAAACAATGCCTTGCTTCCTTAACCACTAAATATCACAAGATCTGAGACTGGCTATAAAACTGGGAGAACTGGCAATGCTTTGTTGTCCATATTGCCTGGATGATTCACTTGATACCAGGGTGCCTTTCTGTCATATGCTGCACTTTAAATTTTGCCCTAAGTAAAATATATGATTCCCAATTCAGAAGCTATTGTGGGGTATCTCACTCCTCCTTGCTATTTGCCATTTAAATATATAGGTTTTTTTAAAAGAAAAAAGAAAAAGCATGCATGCTAATTTTGGTTGTTACAATAGTTTAGGCCCATAGGTACAGTAGCTTCGGGTCTTTGGTACTTCTGCCAAATTTGGTAGAAGTTAGCCTATGGAATAAAAAACTATTAAAGTGTGTGTGTGCGTGCATGGGGATGTGGAATGCACATGTGCGCCCATGCCCACTCACACACACACACAAAGTGATTGGATAAGCCTTACCTCCTTTCCATAGGAAACCAGGTTAAAAATCATAATACAATTTTATGCTTTTTGTGAGCCACCCTGAGCCTTTGGGGAAGGGTGGGGTAAAAATATGAATGAGTGAGTGAGTGAATATTCCCTAAGGCCCAGGGCGGCTCATAAAAAACATAAAATACAATTAAAAAACATTAAAATAGAATCCACAAAAAACCCTACCCAGTCCAACCCCAATCACCCAACAGCCTTCCACCTAGTCTCTACCCCTGCTCACCAAATGCTTTACTAAAAAGAAAGGTCTTACACCACCTCTGAAAGATGCCCAGGCTTGTACTCAGATGAATCTCCAGGGGGAGGGAGTTCCACAGAATTGGGGCAGCAACTAAGAATGTCCCCTTGTGTGCCCCTGTCGTACGGACAAGAGTGGCAGATGGAACCCACAGAAGGGTGCTCCCGGCCAACCTCAGGGGCTGCAACAGAGCATGGTAGGAAAGGTGATTTTTTAGATACATGGGGCCCAGACCATTTAGGGCTTTAATGGTAAAAACCAGCACATTGAATTGTGGCTGGAAAGCTATTGGCAGCCAGTGCAGACTCCAGAGCACTGGTCTAATGTGTTCCTGGCGACCTGTCCCTGAAAAACCTGGGCTGCTGCATTCTGCACTAACTGCAACTTCTGAACAGTCATTAAGGGCAACTCCACGTAGAGTGCATTGCAGTAATCTAGCCTCAAGAAGACGAAAGCATGGATGACAGTGGCCAGAACCAAATCAGAAAGAAAAGGCTTCTGGCCACCGCTGCAACCTGAGGCACAGCAAGGGGTCCACAAGCACGCCAAGGCTACAAACCTGAGTGACCAAAGGGGGACAGACTCCATCAATAAGAGGAGTCCCAATTCCCCCCAAGTCACAGAGCCAGCCAACCATTATCACTTCAGTCTTGTCAGGATGTAGCCTCAATCAGTGCACCCTCATCCAGTCCCCAACCACAGCCAGACATTGGGTAAGCACTGAGACTGCAGAACCTGGGTCAGATGAAAAAGAGAGCCAGAGCTGAGTGTCAACAACATATTGATGATACTTCACTCCAAATCTCCAAATGATTTCACCCAGAGGCCTGATATACACATTGAACAAGAGGGAAGAGGAGCTGGAACGCTGTGGGACACCACAGGGGAGGTCACAAGGGGACGTCAAGCAACTGCCCATCACCACCCACTGAGACCTCCCCACCAGGAATGAACAGAACCACTCAATATTATTTTATTTATGCCACAAGATCCTGCAGACATGTCAAAAATACTTCATGATAAACTGTTTCAAAGGCCGCTGGAAGATCCAACAAGATCAACAGGGTGTAATTCCCCTTGTCAATCTCCAGGTGCAGATCATCGACCAAGGTCACAAGTGCAGTCTCTGTACCATACCCAGCCGGGACGAAACCCTGACTGAAATGGGTTGAGGAATCTGACAGCGTCAAGATGAGCCTGGAACTGTCAGGCAACCACCTGTTCAAAAACCTTCCCTAAAAGGGAAGGTTAGAGACAGGGCAATAGCTGGCCAGGGAGTCAGCATCTACAGATGGTTTCTTAAGCAAGGGCCAGACAACTGCATTTCAAAGAGTCTGGCATCCTACCCACTGCAAAGAGAGGCATTGGCAACTCCAGCTAGCAACAGTCCCAATATTTTCCAGATGGCTTTCACCACCCAGGACGGGAAAGGATCTAATTCACAACTAGTTGCCCACATCACTCCAAGCAAATCCTTATTTTATTGTTGTATTAGGTTTTTTTTGTTTTTTTGTAATTGAATTGAAATTGAAATTGAATTGAATTCAATTGAATTGAAATATTTTTAGTATATGTATTGTTGTTAGCCGCTTTGGGCCGCTTGCGGCAGGAGAAAGCAGGATATAAAATTTGAAAATAAATAAATAAAAAAGGTGACCAGTTCATCGACAGAGTATCTGTCAAGGTCAGTGCATGGGTATATCCCACAGAGAGTTCTGAAAACAAATTGGATCCATTAATATCCAGGGGTGGACCAACCTAACCAGTCCACCACCCAGTCCAATGCACTATGTCAAGAGCATTGGAGGGCAGGGATCTGGGCTTTCAGTAGGTAATAGTCTGACCATGACAATGGTGTTGTAACAATACCTCTGACAATCAGAACCCCTGTTTGTAGGCTGATGCATAACATCATATCCTGCTGCGATATTTTTATTAATTACCAAAAAGTGCTCTTTCCCTAAAAGGTCAGCTTCAGTATGTATGTTGAAATCACCCCAAAAAATCACTCAAATATGTATTTGTGTGTGCCTGAAGCCTCTGGGGAAAAAAGTTCCAAACAATAGATTCTAAGCAATGCAAATGAGCTGAGAGGGGAAGGTGGAAGATTGATTCAACTGCTGATATCACAATTTTAAAACAGTTCTCAGTGGCCTGACAAAGGTGTCTGAAGTCATCAGAATGGAGAAAAGGCAGGCTGATGGGGTGAGCAATAGTGGCTTGATTGGGCTATATATCAGATCACTGTCTCAATAACTTTCTTTCTGTGAAATTGTGCAACCTAACAGATAAGGTGTTGGACATGGAGTAAGGGTCAAATCCAATTTTAGCCATGCACTTACGGGGTGGTCTGGGCCAAGTCACTAGCTCTCAAGAATGACCTACTGTGCAAAGTTGTTGTGAGGGTCAATTAGATAAGAACTGTAGCACTTCAAACAGTGAAAACACTCCATAAACAACGCCTTGCTGGAAATTAATAAATAATGAAGGCTTTTAAAAGTCCTGATAGTCATATCAAACAATTTGTAATATAGTTATCTAGTTGCAAGTTAAATACGGTGTTAAACAAAATGAGCTTCAGCTGTGGTAAGAACATCAAATCGTTTGTCTTTTATTGCAGGTAAAATCTCTAAATTGGAAATGCAAAACATTGTTACGTGTTTTATTATTAATTTCTTGCTATTATTGTCAGTCTGATAGATGGTCATCTGTGGTAGGGGAGGAACAGGTATTAGGTGGCATTAGACACTGGGAATGAGCACCCAGAGGAAATTACAGATTTGGATTTATTACAGACCTGGATCTTTAATTTCTGGATTTAATTACAGATCCATATTTAAATCAATTAAAAATATGTTAAATAAAAAATACAAAACTCATTGTGCATGCCGAAAATGGCCACTGGACCATTCTTTGCACGTGGGTCAAAATGGAAAAAGGCAGTCGGTCTGGACATACGCAAAGTGGCCACCCCACTTGTGCAGACTGGCTGCCCTTTTCCTACACCACCATTTAAGAAAAGACTGCATGTGTTCAGAACGGTCTGGTGGCCATTTGCACATGCACAGTTATTAAAATTATTTATAGATTTTAAACCAAGTTGCAACAGGCGTGTTGCTATTCGGTATGATTAATCTGAATCCGTAATGCTCATCCCTAATTGACACAGTGCTGAGAATCTAAATGTTGAGCCAAACTACATGCAGAGGGTTCTCGAGTATAGAAACAGGGAATGATAGCCTAGCTCTGATGGCTCGTGAGATCCATAGACATCTCTCCTGATCTTTTTGTTAGCTATCAGCTGGGAATGCTTTGGTAGGAATGTGTAACTATCCTAGCAGGGATCAAGATACTTATATGGATTTTGTGCCACATTCCCTACTGCCCGACTTACAGGGGTCAAGTGTTGCCGCCGTAAGCCCCGAGAAGGGTAAGGCACAGTATGAGGTGGGGTTTGTGCTCTGGAAGCAACTGCACCTTAGATAAAATCTTTTTAGTGCGGGAATTGGTTACATGGGTCTGCCCCGATAGAAGTAAGCAAATAATTGATCATTTTGTATTTTCCCCATGTATATTATGCCGAGTTGTTATGTTGAGTTGGTGGTATTGTCAAATATGTATGTATGTATATTATTTTCTTAAAAGGTTAAGGCGAAAGCTAATGCCAAAATAAACATTACTAAACAGGGAATGATTCACTCCAGCTGACATGGAGAACTGCATGTAGACACATTTGGGGCACCAGTAAGGGTTTTGGATTCACCCCTAATAAAGTGTAAGCCAGGGGTAAAAGCTATTTTTTATGTTTTTATATTGCCAATTTGGCAATGGCCACAACAGAGGCCCTTTTAAAATGGACCACAGTGGGTGGGGGGGATGGGTGTGCGACCATGGTGGGTGGAGGTGGGTGTGCACCCATTCCCCCAGGCGCACACCCATCTCCACCCAATTCAATTTATTTATTAGGCGTGACCGGCGGTCATAGCCAGACACAATAAACAATAAAATTTCAAACAAATAAAACAGAATACACAAAATTCCAATAATCCAGGATATTAAAACATAATTAAAACAAAGGGAATTTACTCCTCATTAAACACACTAAAAAACATAAATAAAATCTCCCAAAATCATGAATCAAAGACCACCGTTGACAATTTAAACTCAAGGAATTGTTTACGGATGCTAAAGGCCTGGGCCAAGAATTGAGCAGTATCCATAGAAATCTGTGGGATAGAGCTATTGAGGGTAAGATCCAAAAGGAAGGAATCGGCTCTAGCCGGAAAATTGTCAAAATGTGGAACCAAAAGTTTCCCCCTTAGCTTGTCATATAAATGGCAGTGCAGCATAATATACTCCATGGTCTCTATTGCCTGATTATCATAAGGGCACAGCCGATCCGTAAATGAGATCCCCTTCTGATGCCCTTCCAATACTCTTGAGGGGAAAGCATTAAACTGGGTGCAAAGAATTAACTGTTTTCCTCTTGGCAATAACTTAACCTTCAGATAGTCCGCCATTTTTCCCAGATCCGGAGCCCATGTAAGATAAGGAGTCATAAGTCGGGAGTTGTTAATCTTTCCCAGCTCTAACTGTCTATCAATATCCCTAGTCCTCTGGAGAACCTCAGTACAAAGTGCATAAAAAGCTTTATGTTCTAGATAAGCTAGCGATAGTCCCATCTTTTGCAGATAATTTTCCATATTCCCAGCCCATAGGTTCCTAAATGAGTCCTCTTTGACACATTTGAGAAGCTCAGAATTCTGGGCACTATTAACTTGGGATCTCCATTCACAGGGCATCGGATATTGGAGCCCATTGCTCCATGGGTGGGTGATGGGTGGAGGTGGGTGTTATGTGGGAGGGTGCATGCACCCCCCCCACCCACTGCCCATGCAGTTTGCATGGATGCACACCCATCCACCCACACAGCACCACGTCATTTACACAGACGCCCACCGCACACCCGCCTGCACACCCAGCGGGAGGTGGGATGGACGTCCATGTAAAAATGGCCAGAGAAATAGTGAGGTTGGTCTACGTCTCTCTGAACACTTCTGTTTAATATTTGTGCTTAATTCCTAGAGCCCAAGTTACTTCAGTGACAAAATGGAAGCATCGTTTGAGACAACAATGAGAAGTTTGCGAGGTTTGGGTAAGGGGCTGCAGGGTGTGTAGTGCAGAAAGGCCTGGGTGTGGTAAAGACACATGAGGGGGGAGGGCTGAAACTTGGCTCAATTGTCTCACCAGTTCTCGACGAGAAGGACTGTGTGCTCCCATCTCGCCTCGAGCTGAGCTGAGAAACCTCCCTCTTCTCGTCGAGAGCCGGCGAGAATTCGAGGGGGCTGGGTGGGGGCTGCAGGTGGGGGGACAAAATGGGGGCTGGAGGTGAGCAGGGAACAAAGACAAGTCTTCTGAGTACCTCTAGCACCACCCAGCATCCCCGCCTGGGGGGGAAGGGAAACTTCAGGTGGGGGCAGGGGTGTACTTACCATCCAGGGGGGTTGGTGCTCCACGCCATGCTGGGCCTCTTCCTGGGTTTTCAGTTTAAAAGAAACACACACACCCCAGTTGGAGCATGCTCAGATCTCTACTTGGCTCTGTGTATCCCTTTTAAAGATGGCGGCTGCAGGTCCGAGTAGCTCTTCTGAGCATGCTCAGCATTACGCGCCCTTTTCAAAGATGGAGGCTGCAGGGCCACACATGCTCAGAAGAACTGCTCGACCTTGCGGGCACCATCTTTGAAAAGGGCATGCAGAGTTGAGCAGTGCTCTGAGTATGCTCCAGCTATGGAGATTTTTTTATTTTAAACTGAAGACCTGGAAAGGGGCCCAGTGCCACATGGAGCACCGTGAGGTGGTTCCCCCTTCCCCCCGGATGGTAAGTACACCCCTGTCTGAACTTTCCCTTCTCCCCCAGACATGGAGGCCAGGCAGGGGTCGGAGGTACCCAGGGGTTCTTGTTTTTGCCCCCTGATCACCTCCAGCCTCCATGCAGCCCTCCCCCCTGTGTGATCACCCCTCAAGTAATTCATGAGAACTCAAAAGGGGGGGGAGAACATCTGAGTTCTTGCCCCCATCTCGATTCTAGCATTTCTTTTGCAAGAATCCCCTCCCCCCCCCCAATTTAAGACCTGATGAGTGGGAGAAGGGTTGGTATGTTGAGACAATGTATCATTGGGCTGACACTTGGGTCAGGGGAAGAGAAGGGAAGGGTTTGGTCCAATGATTCCCAAACTTCATCTTATGGTGTCTCACTCTACAAAGCCAAAGTTATCCACCCCACTCAGGGCTTAATCTGGGGCTTTGGGGGACTTGCCAGGGCTTATAGCATCAGCAATTAAATTCAAGATGGGTCTGAACCCTGGGAAATGTTCCTAATGGGAGTGTGCACGTCAAAATGTGACAGGACAGGAAAAGGCTGATATTGGCCATTTTAAGGCCAGAAATGAAAGCCAGAAAAAAAAAATCCTGGATGGTTTATTTGGCTTTCATTAATGCCTTTCCTGCTCTTTCCCTTGTACCGGTCATCATATAAATTAAATCACAAGAACTCCTGTCTTATTGTCACATGTAGAGAGACAGGGTGTTCTGGTAGTTGGGATTGTAGCTACTAACTAGGGTTCATCCCCTTCTGTTACAAGAACTGGGCCAGGGGCCTGGCTTCTGGGGCAAGCTTGGGCTCCGGCAATTCATTTTTTACAAATTGAGCACTGGCACCACTCCTACCAAAAAAACAACAACTGTGAGGTTAAATGTATATATTTAGGAGGGTGACGAGACTTAGGAATGCCTATAGAGTATTGTTAAGGGGAAAGAAATTACTCTACCAGGAGGCTAAATGGCAGCAGTTTCATCAAGCAGTCGTGGGGAATGACTCTAGACTATTTTGGGCATTGATAGCCCATGCAGGGTCTCGCCGTTCTTCCGAATTACAAAGTTGTATTTCGTTGCCTAGTTGGCAGCTACACTTTGAGAAGGTGTTTTCAAGGCCAGCCAACCTCCCTAGGGAGGTCCTACCTTCTCAAATAGATAAATTTCAGGAATGGCCTCCGGTCGCCCCAATTGATATTCTTGACCTCATAGTATCGATAAAATCAGGCAAGGCCCCTGGTGGTGACTTTATTCCCCGTGATTTGTTAAACCATGAGGCATCTTGGTGGGCTGCCTTACTAGTCCCTTTATTTACATTGATTAAAAAGACAGGGAAAATTCCGAAAGCTTGGCTTAAGAGCCTGGTGATACCAATTTTCAAAAAGGGGGATCCTAGTGACCCTTCTAACTATAGACCGATCAGCTTGTTATCGGTAATAGGGAAGCTTTATGCAAGGTACCTCTTAGGTAAAATCCAGCAGTGGCTGGAGGAAAATGCAGTCATCTCACCGGAACAGGCGGGCTTTAGACCCGGTCAAACTACCGTGGATCATGTTCTTGTGCTTAAGCACCTAATTGCCAAATATGCTTTGACTAAATCTGGCAATTCTCTCTTTTGCTGTTTTGTGGACTTGAGAGCTGCGTTTGACTCCATTAACAGGGAATGTCTGTGGCTGAAACTTAGCAAATACTCTTTAGATGGTCACCTTCTTTTTTTAATAATTCAGTTACATCTTAATAATAACTTGCAGGTTCGCCCCTCACTGAATCAACCCCTCACAAATAATATTGCATTATAAAGAGGGGTTAGACAGGGTTGCATTTTGGCCCCAACTTTGTTCAACCTATATATAAATGATCTTGGCCCTTTTATGTTAGCTCGGGATACCCATGCACCAAAGCTCAGGGACCGGAGGCTGTCGCTTTTGCTGTACGCGGACGACACAGTCTTGCTATTTTTAACTCAAGTCGGTCTCCGTCGTAGTACTTTCAAAACTTTGCTTCATATTGTGCTCAGGAAAACCTGTCTATTAATCATACTAAGACCAAGGTCTTGGTCTTGGGTCATAAACGTAAACAACATTATTGGTAAGTGGATGAGTCCCCGATTGAGCAAGTGTGATCTTTTAAGTATTGGGGTGTAGTATTTTCAGCGACAGGGGGCTGGGTAACACATGTTGAGACAGCTATCCTTCAGGCCCAAAAAACTTCAACTTCGTTAGTGAGCTTTTTCCACTCAGCAGGGGGGGAGACTGGTGGGCCCTGCCATTCGATTATTCAGGGCAAAAGTGGTACCTCAACTGGTATATGCAGTGGCAATATGGGGCCCCACAGCCCTGAATAGGCTTGAAGGTCCACAGAATTCTTACCTGCGTGCAATTTTGGGTCTCCCTAGATGCGTCCCCCAGGTTGCCCCAAGAAATGAATCCGCACTGAGCTCGATTAGATCCCAAGCGTTGGCAGCCATTTTAAAATTCTGGCTTAAAGTAGTGATCTCTCTCCCCCCCCCCCCCCATTAAATTCTCTTTTGATACATATCTTTAGGGACAATGGGACTGATAGCTGATGTTGCTCGGTAGGAGAAGAGCTATTAAAACCTGGTGTACCTAGAGAGCAACTGTCTAATTTGGGCCTAAAGGGGGCTCTGAGGTTGATAAAGCAGAGGATTGCAGATCAAGAACTACAGACAGAAAATGAGGCATTCTCAGCTCAGAAGATTGTTCCAGTATATGCTCGAATTAGGCCACAGGCCAACCCGTTTCAATATTTAGTAAACTGGTTGCGCAGTACCTTCCCAGGAGGGCATATTTATTAATGCGCTTGAATGTGTTCCCCTCTATGGTATTAGAGGGTAGATTTTGCAAAATATTTATGGTGGATAGATTGTGCACTTTCTGTGACTTAATGTTACCTGAAACTGTAACCCATATCCTCTTGATGTGTCCAATATATAACTCTTTGAGGCAAAAATACATTGGGGTTTATATTAATAATTTTCCTGCTGGGCTTCCGGATGATTTCAAACTTTATTCACTCTTCGATGGGAGTGATTCTCCATGCTCTAGAGCAGTGGCTGCTTTTAGCTCGTGTATTTTATTTTAAAAGTGGAAATATGGCTCCTTAGACAAACTGGCTGGCCAGGTTTGGTGTAGTTAGGGGTATGTAGGTCTCGTTGTTCCTCGTTTGTTCAGAGCTTTTATTTTGGGTTTGCAGGGCATGTGGGATACTCGGCTCCTTGTTTGTACCGAGGTTTTTTTCTTATTTTATTTATTTATTTATTTATTTATTTTATAAATTTCTACCCCGCCCCTCCTGCAACGCAGCTCGGGGCGGCTTCCAACATTAAAATAGAATAATAAAATACAATAAAATCAATTTAAAACAGTCATAAATACTTTAAACATTAAACAGGGCTAGAAAATAACCAAAACCACAAAACAAATGGGTAGGGGACTAAAACCTCCCTAGCCACCCTCCCTCCCAAAGGCCTGGGCAAACAGACAGGTCTTACAATTTCATCGAAATGTTAAAAGGCTAGGGGCCAGGTGAGCTTCCTCCGGAAGGGAGTTCCACAGCCGCGGTCCCACTACCGAGAATGCCCTCTCCATCGTGGCCCCCCGCTTAACACGGGGGACCTCCAGGAAGGCACCCCCGGCAGACCGCAGGAGCCGCTCTGGGGCGCGAAGGGCGAGGCGGTCCCTAAGGTATGAGGGGCCGAGACCGTGTAGGGCTTTATAAACCATCACCAGGACCTTGAACTTGGCCCGGCACACTATCGGCAGCCAGTGCAGAGCTCGGAGCACCGGTGTAATATGCTCCCGGCGGCCCGTCCCCGTAAGAAGACGAGCCGCCGCATTCTGCACCAGCTGCAGCCTCCGAACCAAGAACAAGGGAAGCCCCACGTAGAGCGCGTTGCAGTAGTCGAGCCTCGAGGTGACGAAGGCATGGATGAGGGAGGCCAGGTCCGGGCCAGAGACATACGGACGCAGCCTACGTACCAGATAAAGCTGGCGGAAGGCAGCCTTAGCGACTGCCTCCACCTGCCGCTCCAGCCGCAGGTCTGCGTCCAATATGACCCCCAGACTCCGGACCTGCTGAGCTACAGGGGGGCAAACCCCCCCAACCAGGGGGGCCACCACCCCCTTCGCCCTCCCCACCACCATCACCTCCGTCTTATCTGGGTTGAGCTTCAGTCTGCTCAGCCGCATCCAATCCGCCACGGCCTCCAAACATTGGGATAGCACCGAGATAGCAGGGTCTGGGTCAGTAGAAAAGGAGAGGTACAGCTGAGTATCATCAGCATACTGGTGACATCGCACCCCGAACCCTCTCACGACCTCCCCCAAGGGCTGCATATAGATGTTAAATAATAATGGAGACAAGATCGATCCCTGCGGAACGCCACACGGTAAGGCGCGGGGGCTCGATGTTTCCTCCCCCAACACCACCCGCTGGCTCCTCCCCGAGAGGAATGAACGGAACCATTCAAGAACAGTCCCGTCCAGACCCCCCCGGTCACGCAGTCGTCTCAACAGCAGCCCATGGTCCACGGTGTCAAAAGCGGCCGAGAGATCGAGCAGGATGAGAAATGTCGAACATCCCGCATCCATCTCCCGGCGGAGGTCGTCCACCAAGGCCACCAACGCCGTCTCGGTGCCATAGCCGGGGCGGAACCCAGATTGAAAAGGGTCAAGGAGCCCGATGTTATCTAGATGACCCTGGAGCTGGAGCGCCACTGCCCGCTCAATAACCTTCCCTAAAAAGGGAAGGTTAGAGACAGGTCGGTAGCTGGCGAGCGCGTCTACGTCCAACGATGGTTTTTTCAGCAGGGGGCGCACCACAGCCTCTTTTAAGCAAGGCGACAACCTCCCCTGCCGAAGGGACGCATTCACCACCCTCGCCAGCACCGTCCCCAACGTCTCCCCGGAAGCTTTTATTAACCAGGACGGGCACGGATCTAGTTGACAACACGTGGCCCTCACAGACCCCAGGACATCCACCACATCGGCCGGCGTCACTTCCTGAAACTCACCCCATAAAGATGGACCAGACGGACCCTCCGCCCCCCCGCGCTCTTCCCCTACTGCTATCAACCCAGCGTCGAAATCGGCCTGAATCCGAGCGATCTTGTCTGCGAAGTAGATGACAAACTCCTCACAGCGGGCCCGGGACAAGTCCCCATCCAGGCGGAGGGAGGCCGGACTCACCAGCCCCCGCACCACCCGAAACAGCTCCGCTGGACGCGACTTCGCAGACGCTATGAGGACGGCGAGGAATTCCTTCCTCGCCGTCCTCACAGCCTCCACATAGGACCGCAAATGGGCCCTATGGAGAAGACGATCGGAGACAGACCGAGTCCGACGCCAGCGTCGCTCTAGCCTCCTGCCCACACGCTTCATACACCGCAGCCCCTCAGTAAACCAAGGGGTCCTGCGGTGACGAGACCGAGGCAGAAGGCGCCTCGGAGCCACCCTGTCAATGGCCTCCTCCAGCAAGATGTTCCAATGCCGGACCAGCTCATCCACAGAGTGACCGTCCACATCCAGGGTAAGCTCCCTCAGGACCTCCTGGAACCGCTGGGGTTCCATCAGCCTCCGAGGGCGGACCATCCTAACTGGTCCCTTCCCCTTCTGGAGGGGGCGCGCTAAAAGACCGGCCTGAAGGAGGTAATGGTCCGTCCACGACAAGGGCACCGCTGTCACCTCCCCCACAACCGGACCCCCCGCCTCAAGGCCAGAGCCGAAGATCAGGTCGAGGATATGTCCCCCCACGTGGGTCGGGCAGATCACCTCCTGGGACAAGTTCATAGTTGCCATGGCGGCCATGAACTCCCGCTCCGCCCCAACAAGGCCGGCATCGGCGTGGACGTTGAAGTCCCCCAGAACCAAAGTCCTGGGGGAGCCCAACACCACCTCCGAGGCCAGCTCCGCTAGAGCGGTAAGGGATGCCGCCGGGCATGAAGGGGCCCGGTACACCAGCAGCACCCCTAGCTTGCCCCAGCCAAATCGAACACCACGTGGAGGACCTCTACACCCATAATCTCCCGCACTGGATACCTCCTAACAGGCCAGTCTTCCCTAAAAACAATAGCTACACCACCTCCCCGGCCGCCCATGCGGGGCTGATGCTGCACAGCATACCCAGCTGGAACAAGATCCGCCAAAGTTGGACCGGCCAGATTATCCAGCCAGGTTTCTGTGATGCATGCGAGGTCCAAATCATGGATAACTGGGGCCTTGTTGACAATGGACCTCGCATTCATCAGCACCAGCCCGCCACGTGCGGACCCTGGACCTGGCACCTCCCTCTCCCTTATTATATTGGATTGTATTTTATTTATTGTTTTACTGATTCTTTGCTTTATTAAATGTTGTTAAATGGTATGGCCTATGGCTAAACAATAAAAATATCATTCATTCACTAATTCATGTATATATTTAATATATCATTAACACCTAGATAACAAATTGTGTGTGCGAGATTTTTTTGTGCAGTGAAGGGGTGACCGGGAAGCAGAAGAGGTTGTTGGGGAAGAGAGGGAAGTTAGGGTTGTGCATGTGGGGGAATCTAGAGCAGCAGCCAAGCTTTTGAGGGAGGGAAAGGATAATGCTAATGTTGGGAGAGAAAAATTGCACATGTTGTGCACCCTTCTAGGCACTGAACAGGAGGCAGTGGCCCATGCACACTGCTGTTGGATCTTTCCCAGGCCTGAATTTTATACGACTTCCCGCCACCCCTGGCACTAATCGGCACCTCCCAGATGGGGAATTGCTGGTTAACAACAGAGATATATCCTCTGGAGCCAGACCCTACCCTTGAGTGGACACCCTCATCTCTGCTGCCTCCCCTCTGAGCATGGCTCCTTCAATGCTTGAGAGTACAGGCTCGATCGGGAGGCCAGATCCAGGAATTAGAAAGGGGCCAACCCCCGCCCCCTTCCATCATGGGCTGTCATTTTTCCAACACCAGCTGTAGGCTTTCTTTGTACCCCAAATCCTACCTTGTAGCCTGCCTTGGGAATTTACTGAATTGGATTATCCCCAGTTTCCGCCATGTTCTTTTTCCAGCCAAACCTATCTGTTCCTGAGGATGTGCTATCTTCTGCCCCCCTCCCCACCTAGGATTGCCATAAATAAATAAATAAATAAATAAATAAATATGCAATTTTTAGAGGGAACTTATGAAATATACAGATTGCAGGACTGCATTGGTTCCAGTCCTGCAACCTGTATATCTCATAAGTGCCCTCTAAAAATTTGCATATATGGCAACCCTATTCCCGCCCAAGCAGAGCATTAAGGAATGGTATACAGGCACTTTCTCTTGCAGTCTTCTCATGCTGTGAATTTGCTTCCATTGAGGACTAAGCCAGCACAAACCCATATAATTTAAATCTTAAAATAGCCAATATCCACTGAGCATTTGTTCCAGGACACCAGATTTCCAGACACCACTCCCACAAATTACAATAATATGCTTAGCTCTAAAAAACAAAAAAACCCAAACCAAACCTTTTAAAATTCCCAATTTGGAACCAGCAGGAAGCTTTTAAAAACCTGACTAGAGGTAGCTGTTGCTGATATATATGGCTGCTCCTGTGATCCACTAGAGGGGGGTAGAGGATAACGTGTTTCCAGGAAGGTGGTGGGTAGATAATATCACACTGCATAAGGGAATTAGGGTGACCATGGTAGGATGTCTTGTATTCCCTACTGCTATCTCTTGGAGTTCAGTGTTCGCACTTTTTCCAATTGTTATAAAGCAGCTTCCCTTTCTGACCTTGAATGATGTCCCTGCCTCACATCATTTGAAGTCCTTGCCTCGAATTCACACACTACAGCTTCCAAATTAGCTGACTCTTTGGGTGAAAACAGACATGACACTAACCACTCTTTAACCACCCTTGGTGGTCATTTATGCATGTTTCAGGGCTGCACAGGGCACCAGTACAGCCCTGCAACATGCATAAATAACCACCAAGAGTGGTTAAAGGGTGGTTAGCGTCATGTCTGTTTCCACCCTTTGTTATGCTTACTGTGGTCAATGTGGTTGGTGGTCTAATTTTAGACAAACCCGAAAACATTTATAAATGGTTGGATTGCTCCGACTCTTGCTCTGCCGTTGATGACCCTGCCATTTTGCCAGCTCAGAGCCACAAAAACTAACTCGCAAGCAAATGGAAGGTTGCTTTCTTGTTTCAAGCTCTTATTTGTCCCTGCTGCCACTCATACTGGGGCTCAAACACTAATAATTATAATCATTCCCAAGCTTAATTATTGCAAGTTGATGCTGGTGCACACAAGCTTAGTCTCCAATCTGGCTGCATGCAGCTGGATAGCAGCACTGTCTTTGGCAGCATCATGCAAACCCCATCCACTTGGTGAAGTCATCTAAAATAATTATGCTCTAAATATGCACTGCGGCTGCCAAGCCATGTGGCCCTGAAACACAGATGCCCTGAATTTTCCATTTGCTTTCTACAGCAAAACTGCTATGTGCAGGAAGAGGTGCATTATTACCACACACACCCCTTGTCTTTTCTAATACAGGAAAGCTTTAATTAGGCATAAATGAGCTTGATCAATGAATCATTAACTTCCATTAAACTTTAAGTAGATTGCCTGACCCGGCTACTTCATTCTGAATTTAATCTGGTATACACTTGATAATTAGAGTTAAAGGGACGAAAGCTGGAGGCTATCCTTCTCAATCCTTCACATGAAATGGAGTTGAGTCAGCTAATAAGTTAATGTTACAGTCAGCTTGCAAGAACCGAATTGGCTGTAAAGCGTAATTTTCCTAAAAAATGGATTGTGAAGTGAACTGCTGTTTTGTTTTGCTTTCAGAATTATCTCTGGAATTACTTGTCTTGGTTCTTTCAAATGTCTTGCAGGCCCTGTCCCCTGCCTGTGCAGCAATTGTGCTTGGAGGTTGCATGGAATGTTGCTCAGTGAATGGACAAAAGCATTTCCAAGGCACATTTTGCAACTGAGTTGGTAGAGCAAGGGGTCTGCTTGCATCTCTGTAAAGATATTGGTTCATCTATGCTTGGGGTTGAACAGATTGAAGGCTGGTTTGGGCAGATGGCAAGCACACCATTTTTTACCATCCTCTAAATACTCTGGAAAGGAAAATAGTCCCATAAATACTAGCATTATGAACAAACAAGTTCAGGTCATTGGTAAATTGCCCTTCCTTGTGTTGGTTTGACATTATGCAGTTATATGTCACTTTTGTGTCAGATTTGCTACAATCCTGAAACCATGTACTCCAGAGTGATTTCAGGATAGCAGCCACTGGGATGAAGTAATGCTACTTGTGATGCTGGACTGGAGTATTGGAAAATTACTCCTCCTGCTTTCATTCATAGTTGTGCTTGCAAGTGACCTGCCTCCTGCAGTGTTATTCTTCTCGACTCAAGTAGTTGAAGGCAAATTATTGACTTTTTAACCTCTGGGACCCAGTTTGAGACCTTGAGATTACTATAACCTATCTAGAGTGAGAGCTTTGCTTGTCTAGTCTGACTCCCCCCACCTTTATCATTTGAACTGCCTGAAAATATTGCAGCAATAAAATACTTTTGGGTTTGTATTAAAAAAGGGCAGAAGACAGTTCAAAGAGTGGGTCTAATAGTGCTCGCTTTGGTTTAAGTCAAGCAGGGCATAGCCAGATCTTGTCCAAATTCTCATCCCGTACACCAAGGATTACCAACCTTTTTTGCTTGTCAAACAACTTTGAGACTTAAATATAATCCCACGACCTATCATTTTAGCTGATACTTGGAACTGAACCAGAGACCACGAATCTAGAGTTAAAAGTGAATCTGTCTAGTGTGAGTTTAAATGTCAAGACCTGTAGATGGAAGCTGTAATAGACTTAAGAACATAAGAAGTGCCATACAGGGTCAGACCAATGGTCCATCTAGCCCAGCATCCTGTCTCCGACAGTGGCCAATCACAGTGGCTTGGGAGAAGCACCCAACAGGTCACAATGGGGGA
>QEPC01006843.1:1417371-1438775 GCA_003113815.1 Sphenodon punctatus
CCCACAAGCAATGGAGGCAGGGCCTGGGTCTGTAGCCATGCCCCCAACAGAGACCAGCCAGTTCCGCAGGGAACGCCCCCGCAATCAGCGCCGCCAACAGTAGCAAAGGTGCGGCCTGAGGCCACACCCCCAACAGGGAACTATTCTGTGGGAATTTCCCCCCGCCCCGCGGCGCCGCTCAGAGCGGCTGCGAGCTCGCACGGGGGCGGGGCTTGGGGAATAAGAGCCAGCGCCGCCTGGGAAACGGCGCTGGTGATTGCAGAAACCGGCCCTTGACTGGAGCGTGAGCGAGAGCGAGCGTGACAGGAAATTGAATGGTTGTGACCCTGACTATTACCCGAGCGTGTGTACCTTCCTAGCAACCCTTGTGATTCCCTGAGTGCGTGCAGCGTGAGTAACAGAGGGAGAGACCTTCCCGAACCTTGTGTGGTGTCCCTATCTTCGGCGGTGAGTGTCCCGTGTCCATCCTTCCTTCCCCCTTCCTGGGGCCCCGCACCCCCTGGGGTGAACCCCCCCACTCCGTGGCCCTTTTGTGTTGTGCTGGGTGTGGTGAGAGAGTGTGGGGCAGCCTTGGGTTCTTGGTCAGCAGCGCCTGATGATGATAGGGGCTCGTTCTCTTTAATTAGAGGTGAGAGCCCACACACTATCCTGACGGGCATTCTACCACCAGTCGCTCCTGCTCTGACCTCGATACCCCAGGGCCGTGTGCGTGTGTGTGGAACCCCTTCCCCTACCCCTGGTAACACCTCCAATGTCACATGGATTTGTAACAGCTGTTCCAATTCCTCGCCCACAAAGCAAGGATCCGGCATGGGTAACTCCCCAAAATCCTCCGCAGTGAAGACCGACACAAAGAACTCATTTAGCTTCTCTGCAATGTCCTTATCCTCCTTAAGCACCCCTTTTACTCCCTTGTCATCTAATGGCCCAACTGACTCTCAGTCAGCTTTTTGCTTGTTTTTGTTGCTTGTTTCTGCCTCGTTAACAACCCTCCCTTCAAAATCTCTCTTGGCTGGCCTTATTAACACTTTACATTTACGTTGCCAGTGTTTATGCTTTTTCGTATTATTTTCATTGGGACTAGCCTTCCATTTCTTAAAGGATGCCTTTTTGGCTGTAATAGCCTTGCGTCCCCTGTGGGTTAGAGGTGGAGGGCTTGGAACTCACCAGTACTGCTATCCACACTGTGCCTTTCCTTATTAGGTTGCAAAACCTCCTACCCCCATTTTTGAAAAGCTGCTTTCATATGTAGCCAGTGCCCAGAAGACGTTCGTTTAAGACCTATGGTTCCTTATGGCCACTGTGACTAGTCACTGCTTAGCTATGGGAATAAGAGATTTACTTTCTGGTGTATGAATAAAAAGCTTTGGGATATAGTGCTTACATCCAACACCTTTTAAGTGAAACTTACTGCTTCCAAAAGTTTCTAATCCATATTCCCAGTTTTGAGACTACTGTGCGAGTTTCACTATGACCCTTTTTACGCAAGATGCCTCCACGCATGGACACCCATCTTCCACGTGGGAGAGCATCTTGTGTAAATGTGTAGGTGTGTGGGTGCATGCTTCTGTGACCCACGCATCCCCATCCACCCCCCACTCATGGAGCAATCAGAGACAATGCTTTAATGCACATATACAAGACTGATTGACAGGGCTGTGAAATCCAACTCTTACAGACTGGGAGAAAATGTGCATATAAACAGGAATTATGTGGAATAGTTCGTTAGCATGTACACAAAAATCCACAAGATTTGCAGTTGGATGTTTTCTCCTGGCCTTGTAAGGACACTTTTATGCACGTGTGAATGTGCCCTGAGACAAACTTCTGGAAGGAGCGAGTTCCATACTGGATCGGCCCAATACAGCAAAGACCCTATCACCTGCCAACTTAAAGCATAAAGGTGGGATCTCCAAACAGTGGGTGGTCTCTGAGTGCAGATAGCCATCAGGGTGAGGTTCCAGGAGCAGGTCTCTAAAATAACCAGGGCCTATACCATTCGGTAAATATAAATCTTAATGTTATACAGAACTGGCTGCTTATAGTCTTCTGGGCCCGACTCAAGGTGTTGGTGCTTGCCTATAAAGTCCTAAACAGCCTAGCCCCTACCTACTTGCAGGGCCACCTGACCCCCCAGGCCCAGAATTGGCCCCTGTGGTCATCCCGGGTCACCTCCCTCTAGGTCCCCCGAGCCTTACAGGGGGCCACGATGGAGAGGTCATTTTCAGTGGCTGTACTAAGGCTGTGGAAGTCCCTCCTGGCAAAGGCCTGGTTAGCCCTGGACTTCCCCTTTTTTCAGCGAAGTTGTAGGACCTGGCTGTTCTGCCAGGCATTTGGTGGGGGAGATGGGTGAAGGGTGGGGGGAGTAGGTTAGCATGGTTGGGTGGGTTGGGGTTTTTAACAACCTCTCCCAACCAGTAAGCCGTTGGGGTTACTCCCACAACCCCTGTTGGGGGTGGCAGCACCGAGGGGGGAGCATCATGGGGAATCTGCCCTGAGTAGGCCTGGCCCCTCTCCGCACCAACGTTGCCGCAGTCCCGGTCTCGACAATATAGCGGGCGGGGGGATTAATAGACCTCCCCTCCCTCCGGAGGGCCGGGGGGGCGGAGGCCCTGAACTTAGTTCCCGGCATGGCTTCACCCTGCTGGGCAATCACAAGACCCTCCGAGGGGGAAGGCACCGGCAGGAGTTCAGCTGTTGCCCCACCCATGAGTTGAGTGAGAAGGGCTTCACAGCCTGCCATCCTGTCTACTAGGGGTGGGACATCAGGGCAAATACCGGGTACCGGTTTTACCATTTCCTGGATTTAAAAAAACCAGCTTACCGAATTAATACCGGTTTACCGGTACCGGATCTTTTACATTGATTTCAATGGGGAACTGTCCCCATTGAAATCAATGAAAAAAAACAAAAACCTCCCCCCTCCCTCTCCCAGACTGTGCGGGTGGAAGGGGGGACACTCCCCACTGACCCTGCCCAGCCTGGATTTAAACAACAAAAAAATTTCCCCTAAGTCCCCTAGTGCGGGCTCCGGGCCGCCGCCGGCGACCCAGAGCCAGCACCAGCACGCAGCATCCAGCCGGTAAGTAAGTACCAGTACTGTACTGATTCCTGGGGTGGGGGGTGGTTTAACACCCCCCATCCCAGGGATCACCCTACCTGCCCACCCAGGGATTGCCTACCTTGAGCTGTGGGCGGCGGCGGCAGCGGCCCAGGGCTTCAGCTTTGTCTGTGGATGCCAGTTTCAGCACGCTACTAGGCCTTCTGGGGAACTTCTACAACCACACTGAGGGGTCCGCCACAGCAAAGGCCCCGATTGCCTGCTGACTTGAGACAAGATTGTAGGATCCCTTAGGGGTGCGCATGTCATTTTTGTTATTACAATAAAGAAAATTAAAACATTTGTTTTCATTATTGGTATTGCAATAAAAAAAATGACAAATAATAATAATGAAAATAGAAATGAAAATGACATTTTGTTTTTGAAATAAAGGGAACAAATTGAAAAATGTATTTCTGGCTATAGCTTTTTTGATGCTTATTCAATTCTGATGAAACCTGGGGACACTATACCCATAACAGAGGGCACTATGTGTACCACCTTTTGAAATGATTAGATAAAGGGAACCGATTTTAGAAGCAATTGAATATTGATTTTAAGAAAAGCTCCATACACATTAAAGGCATCTTTATCTTCCATCTTTATCTTCCATCCAATTTATATGAAACCTAAAAATATTATGTCCCTCCACAAGCTTAACATTCCTGACAATTTTCATAAAGATTGGATAAACGGTCCTTATGGTATAAGATATTAATTTGAAAATACATTTCCAGCTGTAACATTTTTATACTCCATCCTGTTTACAAGACATTTGGCAGGAATTTGTCACATACCTTCCTGGACATCTCTGCCAAACTTCAGGACAATTTGATAAAGGGACCCAATTTTATAAGCAATTGAAGTTGTCTCCTTGAAGACCATTATTCAGATAAATAGGAGCACATGCAGTGCCAGTCAGAGGCAGGCAACTGGCATGGCAGGTGGAGGGAGGCTTTAGGAGGTAGGATGTAGAGCAACCCAAAAGACTGACAGACACATTCACTGGCCAGTTACTGCATGCTTCCACCTTTACAGGACCAATCAGTAGTGGCTTCAAGGCGGGCATAGGAGGCGGCCCTCAGGCAGGCATAGAAGGGAAATAACTGGGACTTTGGAGATAGAATCCCAGCAATCAGGAGACATAGTTTACACACCCAGGCTGGCCAATTATCATCACAATCACATCCTGCAGCACTGTGACAAAGAACATAAGAGAATGCCTATTGGCTCTTTCCTAAACAGATGCTTCTGACTTCCCAGTAACAAGTGGGGGAGAGATGTTAGGATGGTCACAGCACAGAATGAGGATATTTGGTTGACATTTCTGCTGGCCAATTGGCATCACAAACCCATGTTGTACCACAGTGACACGTAAGAGAATCCCTGGCATTGGCTCCTTCTCTGCATATGATGTGTAGGCATATAAAATGGGAAACCTTTATCAAATCTTTCTGATATTTGGCAGAGATGATTCTGAAATTATGGGATACATCCATGATAACTTTAATGTACACTGGGTGGACTACAAAGATGTTACAGTCATACATACATTTATAAGTTAAATGCTTATACCACCTGTATCCTTTATGCAATCCTTCTGAAATTTGACAATGATAGTACATATGGGAAGGGATATATATTTTCCATGTTTCATCTACATTAAATGTGAGACAAAGAAGTTACAGCTAAGAATGTATATGCAAAATAATATAATTCAGCTGCTTCTAAAATTGGATTCCTTTATGCAATCTTTTTGGAATTTGGTACACTTAATGCCTTCTATTGGCGGTATAATCCCTCTAGGGTCTAGCAAAATATAATGAAAAACAAAAATGTTACAGCCAAAAATATGTTTTCCATTGAAACCAATGGAAAACGAAAATGAAAGCAAAAACAAATACAAAAATTTGACATTTATGAAAACAAAAATGATATATTTAAATAACAAAAACAAAAAATGAACATGAAAACAACATGGGCCTCTGGTGCACACCTCTAGTGCACATACCCTGTGCTGCTATTTTCTGACAGGCACTGCCAGAAGTCCAGGTCATTGCACAAGGCTGTGTACCCTTTACAGTATAAGCACTAATACCACATCACCATCTTATATTAATTGGACTGATAATAAATACATTTGTGCAGAAAACGTTCTCTTTACAGATGTGTTTACATCTTCTAAAAACCAGTCCTGTTGCAATGGAGGGACAGCACCTGTGTACTGCATTTTATATGCTGGAATCACCATTGTGTCCTACATTGATCCTTCTCTGGGGCAATAATCTCATTTTATGAAAAGGCAACAAATTGAGCTAGCTCAGCAGACAAATCCTTGTAGGGTGAAACTATTTCTATTGGATCCTGTTTCACTTGAGGCATCAAAATGTTTTTTCAAGATGAGGACCTAATGTGTCTCATCTGAATGAATTCATAAAATACGTCGAACAACTTAAGTGTTCTTCTCAATAGATGCATTTTTCTAACTTCCTAACTTCCTGTAGAGAACCTCAAGCCCAGGGGTCAAATGCAGCCTGAGGGTTCTGAAGTATTTAGGTTGTTTGGTTATTTAATATATATATTTGGTTTTGTTTAAAGTGTATTTAGTAGGACATGGGGTATTTTGGTTGTTTTGGGTTTAGATATTGGATATTTGCAGTGGATATGGCTGACTGCAGAAAAGGGAAAATGCAGCAGTGTGTGAATACTTCAAAAAGACTACCTTTTCACATGACCATATATTTTCTTAAAGTGCTTTGCTTTCTTGTGACAGCCCCTTTGAATTTTGTCCCCCTTCCTGTGTGATTTGATCCTTGGGAAAGTTGAACTTTTAATGTTTAAACTGGTTAGTTGGGATATTTTGGTGGGCTTATAAGTCAGAAAAATTACAGACAAAATATAGATGTTTTTCATAAGAAAAAGCTTGTTTGGTGACTAAGAACACTTGGCTTGCTGATTTTGCACACAGCCTTGAATTTCCCTTGCAGTTTAAAATGACCCCTTTGCAGTTTGATGGGATGTGGCTTTTCTGCAAGACGTCCATGCAACTTGTTGGTTGACTAATGGCTAGTCTACCTTGTCTGGCTCCAGAAGGTTCCTTTTACACTGCTGCTGAAGAACTGTGAGCAGCATGGTTGGGTTCTTGGCGGAGAAGTGGAACTGCATGCTGCTGCTTTTATGGTGTACTAAGGACTTCCCATATTATTGTTGAGTTATGATGACTTGCTTTGTTGCTTGCTCTGTATGTATGTTTGCATAAAGCACTGCTGCCTCCTCCCCATCTCTCCCAAGCATGTAAAGAGGCCACTTTCATATTAATTTCAAAATTTGGGTGGGGAACCAATGCTGTAAATTTCTATATTAACGTCAAAATTCAAGTTGGCTCCACCTACCATTGGATAGGCTCTACCTACTGTTGGCTATGCTCCACCTACCCTTGGCTCAGCCCACCGTTGGCCAGGTTCCACCCAATTGTGGCCCCACCCTTCACCCCACCAGCCTCAGAGCTCACCAGTCACCACAGTTAGGGGATTGTCCCTATTGTGACAGGGACTGTGGGTGAAGAAGCATAGAGATAATGAAATCTGCTGAGCTCATTTCTATGCCTTTTTCCTAGTGCATCAGTTATGTGTTATATGGAATGTTCTACCTTAGATAAAAAAAAAAAGTCTCTGTACATTTGGAGAATTTGATGAGTCAAATAGTGCTGATACAATTTGATGTTGTCCAGTTGCTTTATTTCATACATTTGTTTGCCGCCAAAAGTCTTATAAAAGCCAAGCTGAAATATTTCTTTGTTCGGTTAACTGGTGCCTTTTTTTAGTCATCATCACTGTTCCTTCTTTGCAAAGAACTTATTTTCTATCTCGAACTAAGGACTATCTTAGTCTCTTTTTGCAGTTCTGAAACTAACTGTAGATGTACTTCATATCTTATTAAGTAAATAAAGTTTTTGACTTTATTTCAGCAATCTGGTAAGAAAAGGGTTTCTCTCTTATTGTAGTAGGCAAGTACAGGAGGTCCAAAGTAATAAGATCCTGATATTCAATCCAAACTTTCCCGGGGACCAATAGTTAAGGCTACAGATTAGTGGAGATATGCGTGCTTTGTGTTTCTTTTCTACTTAGACTGTTGCAGAGTTTCTTTTGTTCCTGGACTGCTTATTATTTAAATGTTAGTAATATGTATTTTAGTTCCTTTGTTATTTGTCTGGACTTGTACCTTTTCGTAAGGAAAGGGACTTCAACTTTTTTGTGCACATGCATTTGAGAACAGGCTCTCTCTTTTGCCCTTAATTGCCTAGGTTTTATCTTTTATTTGGGAAACAGTTCCTTCTTTTTTTACTGCGGTTATTCCACTAACTAATTTGAGCTCACAGGGTCAAAAAGAACCCAGCTCTTTCAGGCTTGAAAGAAACATTTCTGCTGTCACCACTCACTTTTGGCAATTTTTTTTACCTGATGAGGTTTGATTTGTGGTGTAGATTTGATTGATGCTGGTATTCCCATAGGGGTGTGCATGTCATTTTCATTATTACAATAACAATAACAACAATTGTAATTTTTGTTATTGCAATAACGAAAACGTCAACTGATAATAATGATGATAACAAAAATGACAATGTTGTTATCGTTGTCGTTGTTATTAGTGCTGTGGCAGTTGGGCTTTGGAGGGAAAATGTGGAGAGGAAAGGAGAGAGCAGACATCTCGGAGCCTTAAGCAGGGTTGAACTCTTGAACTGTGCCTGTGTTGGGAGGGGCGAGCAGCTCAGCAGTATCCGATGGATGTATCGCTGGTCAATGAGCAGCGCAAGCAGGCCCCAGCAATCTCATGGCACTCTGTGATTGCTCAATGCCTGCTGCCTCCCACAACCAATATGGGGGGCTCTGGGGGATGGTACTGCAACCCTTTATAGTTGGAGGATCAGGCTTTTTCTCTCTGTTCTGTGAGAGTCAGGTTGTGTTTACAAAACTACGATGCTTGCACACCAAAAATCCTCCCTCGTCCTCATTGTATTACCACCAATACCTTTCCTTCCTCATACCCTACATTTTACTGTCTCCCTTTCTCTGCCCTTCTCCCCCCTGTACATTATATATAGATAGGTAGTATAGATTAGATATAGATATATATTATAGACATATACAGTAGATCAGAATAGTTATATAGATAATTGATTAGATAATAGATAGTTTTCCTTTCCCCTTCCCCTGTTTCCCTTAGATTTAGAAAGATATTAGTTGTGCATGGGAATCGATACCGATACCGATACAGATACAAAAAAACCCTTCATTTGAAACGGTACCGATAACTATACCGATACTGATAACGATAACGATACCGAAAATGGTAACTAAAACAACATTGTCTTTAATAACAAAAACAAAAATGACATTTTTGAATAAAGAAACTGAAAATGATAACTGAAAATGACATGGGGGCCTGGTACACACTCCTAGTGCCTTTTCCTTTTGTGTCTATGCCCCTGGAGACCTTGTCTCCTTCGGTGACTCCTTACCAGGAATTGGCTCCTTTGATTTCACTTTCAGAACATGATCTTTGCTGTTCCACTGCGATTTCACTTTTTGTCTCTGAATTTCCGAGGGGGTGGGGGGATATTTCTCTTCTTTCCCCCCTGGGTACCGCTCCAACAGTGATTTTCTCTCGGTTCTTGCAAGGTAGACTTCACAGCTCGTGAATCTTCCAAAGGAGTTGGTAAGTGTTTCTACATTATTTCTTCCTATTTACTTCCTCTTGCTGTATTTCCTTGCATGATTATTTGCTCCTAGAAGCTGTTGGCTGCAACTTGCTTGATTTCACTGACTTCCTCGACTGCACTAGGGTGTTTCCCTGTCACTTTACCATCCAATTACCCTAGAGAGCATATCCATCTCTCTTTCTGCCTTCTGGTGTTTAATTCTGTCATGTTTTCAATAATTTGTTTTGATGGTGGAGGAATTCTATATCTTGCTTTTTACAGAAATCATCTGCCTCTTGGACTGGAAAGCAGTTTGAGACAGACAGTCAGCCACCACCACTGATGTTGTTTCTCTGCTCACAGCCGCTGACTGTGTTGAGTAATTTATCCTGGAATGCCTACCTCTTATCCCTTTGGCTTCTCGTTTTACATCTTTGTGCTGTGCTCCACATACAAATGGGAGAATGCTTTTGCTACTATGTTCCTTTTACTGATGTTTTATGTCTCATGGGCCCATCCCGTCATGACGAACATTATGCTCCCTACAGAGCAAAATGTTTGCCAGCGGGTGATACTCACAGGCTAGAGGACTGTGCTGTTATTGCAGATGTTCATAAAATATACTTAGCTAGAATGAATCCAGAAATGTCTTTTGATTGTGAAATGGGACAGGAGACTAGCTTCTCTGATCAAACATCCCATCAGAGAAAGTGTTAAAGCACTAGGGGAGGGAACTGGACTGCCCGTGGCTTGATTAAATCTTTCCTCCCTCGTTCCACTCAGAATGTTAGTTGAAATACAGTATCTAACTTTTCTGTTTTCACAGAACCAAGCTCACCTGAACAGCAGAACCTGCACAGTGGGGTGTGGTGGTGGTGGTGGTGGTGGTATAGGGGGCACATGTTCGTGGGTGAGGAAATAAATGTCTGGGCTCCACAACTGCCTCCCTTGGTCTGTTCACGGGTCCAGGGATGGGGTCAGACTGATGGCCATAGAGGGGCTCGCCCAGGGAGCCGGTGAGGGCCCCAGGAAGGTAGGGTCAGGGTTGAGCGACCTCATGCCTCAGCCTCCCAGCTGATATGCCTCGCCAGGGCGGCACGGATGTGCATGGTGTATCGGTACTCCCTCGGGTTGTCCGCGTTCATGTACAGAGGCATGCGTCCGGGTGAGTGACAGGGCTCGGGGTATTCGAATTCTGCCCCCTCCATCTTGCACACATTGTGCAGCACAGAGAAGGCACCTATCACCAGGGACGAGGTGTCCACCGTGTAGTCCAGCCGGCCAGTGAGGCTCCTTCAGCACTGCTTGAGGGCCCCGAAGGCCCACTCGACCATGGTCCTGCTCGCACACAGGCGGGCATTGTACAGCACCTGCACCGGGGACCTGGCGACCGGGTATACCTTCATCAGCCACCGGGTGAGGGGATAGGCCTTGTCCCTCAGGATATAGGGGGGCATGAGCACCCCCTCGATCCGGGTCATCCCCATGTCTGCAAAGTCCCCGCTGTACATCCGGGCATAGAAGGGTGAGATGGTCATGATCTGGGCATCGTGGATGCGTCCAGAGTTCCCGGTGAAGATGTCTATGAACCACTCCCAGTCACCCGCGACAGCCTGCAGCTTCAGGGAGTGATAACCATGTCTGTTAACATACTCTGTGGCCTCTCTGGCAGAGGGGTGGAGGATCTCTATGTGGGTGCTGTCCACGGTGCCCATGCAGTTGGGGAACCCTCCAGCCACAAAATCAGCCATCATGGCCTCCTGGTCCACCAGCTGGATTGCTCGGTCCAGGAGAATGCCCTCCACAGCCTCGCAGATATCCCAGAGGATACAGGCAACGGTGCTCACCCTGACATTGAAGTGCTGCAAGACGGACCGGCAGGAGTCAGGCGTTGTGAGGGCCCAGACCCCGATGTCTACCCGCTGGACCATGGGGATGGGGGTCCTCATGGGGGTGTGCTGTCACTCCAGCCAGGGCGTGAGCAGCTCTGCGAGCTGCAGTAGGGTGAGCCTGTCCATCCTAAAGTGCGCCCTCCAGGCAGCCTCGTCCCACTGAGCCAGTGCCCTGGACCACCACCCCTGTGCCTGCTCCGTGACCCATACCCACCAGACAATGGGCATTGCAAACTGGGTGCCATGCCCCATGGTCTCCCTTTCCCATTGGAGGTGCCCGGCCATCACGCAGAGCACAGCAGCCCTGTTACGGCTGCAGATCAGGGCCTGCTGGTCTGCCTCGGACACCCACTGAGCCCTGAGCCAGGCCAGGGAGTGCCTGCAGACGTGGTGGACTCTCTGGGCCCTAGCAGTGCTCCAGGCCATGCCAAACTGCAGGCGGGTGCCCAGGTGCACCTCTGCAGTCAGGAGACGCAGCTGATCGGTGTGTGAGTGGTACCACTTGGCACAGAGCGCTAGGTGCATCCTGCAAGTTCCCAACCGGCCTCGCTCCATGGTGCTGACTGGCCTGGGTGGGATGCAGCTGGCATTATAGCCTGGGTCACATGTAGGCCCGCCCCTGGGTCATGACCCGGTGACCAGGCAGGGGCACCTGTGTCGGCCCAGGGCGACTCCCGGCTAGCCCAGGTGGCTCCAGGTGGGCGGGAGGGCTGGGTCGGCGGGGGCGGACCATTGGGCGTACCTGCTGTCCCTGCCGGGGGCCTTGCCCCTGGACCAGCGTGTGCCCAGATGTGCTGGCGGCAGCTGCATTCCTGCATTCATCACCTCCCACCTCTCTTTGTTGGCAACATTGTGTGCTCGCCGGCCTGATTAGTGTGTCGGCTGTCCTGTCTGTGTGCTTGGTTCCTGTAGCTGTGCTGGGTCTGAAACCCACACCTTACTTGTTTGCCATGCCTTGTTGTGGCCTGTGGCCTTATCACTTGGCCTTGGGGCTCCCCTGCACCCCCTCCTGCCTCTCCAGCAAATGTGGGCCCCCCTTTCCATGGCGTCAGTCCCCCTGGCTTGCTGGACTATGGCTGGCTGCACTTCCACCAGGCTCCTGACCCCCATGGGACCCCCATACTTGAACCTTCTGTGAGACCATGGTCCTGTGTGACCTGTGGCATACCCCGGCTGTGCAATTGCTCCTGAGCTTCCCGGACAGCCTGCTGGGTGCCTATGAGAGCCTGACCTCTGGCCTTCGTTACTTTGGCTATGGGGTGAGTGCCTGCGATTGCCAGCTGCATGTTGAGATTCTGGGGCTGGTTCCCTTTCCCGATGGGTGCATTCTGGAGATTAGGTGCTCGCATGTGGGGTGGTCAGCGGCGGGGACCGTGTCTGCTCTGTCTGTGTGCAGCCTGGCCACCTACATGGTCTGCTGGTGGAGGGGGCCCCTGCCTTGGCCGTGTCCTAATTTGGTTGCATTCACGGGGCCCATGGGTCCAGCGCTCTCATGGGGTGGTCTATCACTGGCTGTTGGAGCTCGGTCACCTTCTGTGGCCCCCCGCTGCTGACTTCTGCATATCTGAGCCCACCACAGCAGAGCTGGCGGCACTGTCAGGTGTGTGGACCCATTCTGATGTATAGTTGGGGCTCCCCATGCAGGATCTGTTCGAGGCGTACTACCTGATCGCCCACCACATGTCCGTGCTGGGGTACTGCTGGGGCATGCTTCATTGGCTGCACTTCATTCACCTGGTGGGTCACCAGGCCCCTGGCCCCCTTGTGGCCCCCTGCAGCTGGCTGTGAGTCCCCCTGTGCCTTCTTGGCCTCTGTTGCTAGCCCCGATGTGAGCTCCCGCCTCTGCCCTACTGCCGTGGTCTGCTGCTGGCTCCCTCCTTGATGTCCCGCCCATGCTGCTGTGCTGCCTGCTTCCTGGGGTTCCGCTGCCCCTGCCTGTGGCTCCAGGGCTCCACTGCCCCCCATCTGATTCTGCAACCGTTGTTCCCCTCCGTGGCTGCCTTCTCCAGTGTCCGTGTCCAGCTCTCCAAAGCGCCCCCTGGCTCCCCTGGGTGCTGCTGAGCATCCTTATTTGCTCATGCTCCCTCATGTGCCCAAGCCCCCCCTTGGGTGCCTGTGTGACCTAGGGGTTCTGGGGCCCTAGGGGTTCTCCACCTCCCAGCTACCTCCCAGGGTGTGTGTGTGTGTTTGTGCCTTTGGACTGGCTGCATGGCTCCGGCTCTCCCGCCTCCCCTCCATCGCACCCTCGCCGGTGCGTGGGGTCGTGTGTGCCTCCTGGCCCGTGCCCATGCCACTGCCTGTTCCATCTGGCCTCCCCCTGTGCCTGTACCCCGACCTTTTGGGTTCCCTCCCTTCCGGGACTGACTGTGTAGCTGTGGGGGCTCCCGTGCGGGCTGTGCTGCTGTGTCTGCCCTTCCCTTCCTTTCTCGTATGGGTGTGTGTGCACCCGGGCGTGTGTTTGTGCTGTGTGTTCCACTGTGCCCTCGTTGTCTCTGTGCCTGTTGTGTGTGGTACCTCGGTGGCTCCTCTACCACTTCCCCCTCCCTTCCCATTTCCCTTTCGTGGGCATTCTCTTTAGGCACTTTTGGCTTCGTTTGCCCTCCGCCAGCCATGTCTGTGTTCCGCCCCTCCCTGGTGCCTTGTGGGTGTTTTGACCACGGCTGGGAATCGGCGTCATGTCTGTTGCACTGCCCCGGGCCATGATCTGGTGGCCCAATTCCCTGATGTCTTCCCGATCCCGTCACGGAGGGTGGTTGTTTGGTTCACCACCACTGGGGATCCACTGTGGTGAATCTGGACTGCGTAATGTCTGAAAACACCCTCTCTCTCTCTCTCATCTCTGACCGTGGGCAGAACAGCCTACTTTCTGTTCTCCACAACCTGGAATATCCCCTCTAATTTGACCCAGTCAGCACCAGTCCAGACTAGACAGCGCTGTTTGTGTGCATCTGTGTCTTGTTAACCCAGATAAATAAACACCCCTTCTTTCTTTGAAATATTCCTTGTCTTTTGGGGGGTAGAAGAGGGTAGGCCAACGGGTTGTAGCACGCCATGACCTCAGACTTAACTAACTTGCTCTTATATTGAATAATAATCTTATATATGAACTGTTTGACAAGTGGACAGCAATGCTATGGAAAAGTAGCAGAGTATGAGATAATGAAATGCTGAAAGAGGGGATTCATTACGTGTGTGAAGACAGGTTTACTTTTAGAAAGTATTGAACTGCTATGTGAACACAGAGTTTTAGATACCTCTGTAAAGACATATGCAGTAACCTGCAAAATGAGTACATAACCGCACAGCCTACCCCATAATGCGTTATATGGAATGTTCTACCCTAGATAAGAAACTAAGTAAAAGGTCTTTGTACATTTGGAGAATTTGATGAGTCAAGTAGTGCTGATACAATTGGATGTTGTCCAACTGCTTTATGTCATACGTTTTTTTGCCTCTAAAGGTCTTATAAAAGCCAGGCTGAAATGGTATTTCTTTGTTCAGTTGACTGGCGCCTTTTTAGTCATAATCAAGGTTCCTTCTTTGAAAAAAAAATAATTTCTATCTCAAACTAAAGACTATCTTAGTCTCTCTTTGCAATTCTGAAACTAACTGAAACTAACTGTAGAAACTAACTGTAGATGTGCTTTATATCTTATTAAGTAAGGCTAAGTAACTAAGATTTCAGTTTTTGACTTTATTTCAGCAATCTGGTAAGAAAAGGGTTTCTCTCTTATTGTAGTAGGCAAGTACAGGAGAACCAAAGTAATAAGATCCTGATATTCAGTCCAAACTTTCCCCAGGACCAAAATTTATGGCTACAATAACCACAGAACTGAAGAACTGGAAGGGACCTTAAGCATCATCTTGTCTAGTCCTCTGTACTGAGGGAGGATATCTAAAGCATCTTCGACAGATGCCTGTCCAGTCTTTTTTTGAAAACCTCCAGGGAATGATATTCTACAACCTCTCCAAATACCTTGTTCTCATTGCTGAACTGTTCTAACTGAGGTTTTTCCTAATATTAAAACGATTAATTCTTCTCCTATCCTCTAGAACAATGGAAAATAGATGTTATCTTTTTTAAATGGCTAGGGTTGAAACTCAATTTTGACTTTTTCTAGTTATCACCAATAATTGTGATTCTCGTCTATAACTGAGAAAATTGTCATCTCCCAACAATTCTTGGTTGAGAATCTTTTCTTGAATTATCAGTTACCGTTTACCAGATTGTTGGTTACCATTTACCAGGTTTATTTATTTAAGAACTTTTATCCTGCTCCCTCCAGCCTCACGGCAGCTCAGAGAACCTCTCAAAACATTTTAAAACTATGTATTAAAAATACATAAAAGGGTTACTAAAACAATAAAAACAACAGTAAAAAGAGGTAAAACCACTGGCAAAAACCCCCACCCTCATTTCCCCCCTCCCCCAAAGGCCCTGATGAACAGCCAGGTCTTACAGGTTTGACAAAAGGCCAACAGCCTGGGACCCAGGCAAGCTTCTTCTGTGAGGGAGTTCCACAGCTGTGGTTTGACCACCAAGAACACCCACTCCGTCGTGCCCCCCCGGTTCACCTGGGGGACCTCCAGGAAGGCATCCCCAGTAGAATGCAGAGGTTGCCCCATGGGCTTGGATCTAGTTCACAAAAAGTAGCCCTAACAGACCCCATAACCCCCTCAGCATCAGCCGGCGTCACTTCCTGAAACTGATCCCACAAAAATGGACCAGACGAGGCATCCATAACCTCAGCTCTCCTTCTTCTGCATCCATCCCAGTCCCAAAATCATGCTGTATTTAAGCGATCTTGTCTGTGAAGTAGTTTACAAACTCCTCACAGCAGGCTTGGGAAACCTACCCCTCCAGGTGGAGGGAGGCTAGACTGACCAGCCCCTTCACCACCCGGAAAAGCTCAGCTGAACGTGACTTCACAACAGCTATGAGGGTGGCCAAGAATTCTTTCTTTGCTGTCTTCATGGCCACAGCGTAGAACTGCAAAACGATCCGATGCTGCAGCTGATCGAATTCAGCACGAGAGCATCGCCAGTGTCACTCTAACCACCACCCTTCCTGCTTCAAACACTACAGCTCCTCAGTAAACCAAGGAGCTCTACAGTAACAAAGTGGTGGGAGTGGACGCCTGGGAGCCACTCAATCACTGACCCCACCCAGCAAGATGTTCCAAGCTTGAACAAGATCATCAACTGAGTGGCCTTCAAGGACTAAGGACACCTCTCCCAGGACTTCCTGGAACCACTGTAGTTCCATCAGCCTCCAGGGGTCGACAAACCTAATTGGTCCTACTTCATTCAGGGGGCTGCCATGTACTAGAAATGTGGTCGTCAGGAGGTAATGATCCATCCATGACAAGTGCATAGAACTCACTTCCCCCACTACCAGATCACCCACCTCAGGACCGGAGCAGAACACTAGGTTGTGCTTTACTGGGTTGCCTGTGAGCCAAATCGAATAACCAGTAAACACGCTAACCAATAACCAATAAACATGGTAATAAACCAATAACTAATAAATACCAATAACCAATAACAAATAGCCAAATAACCAATAAACCAATAACAGAAAAACCCCAAACAAATAACCATTAAACCAATAACCAATAAACATGGTAGTAAACCAATAAACAGCCAATAAAAACCAATAACCAAAACAAACAAACCAATAACCAATAAACACTGTAACCAATAACCAATAAAAATGGTAAATGGTACATCACAGTAACCGGTAAACATGGCACACAGTAAATCGCAATACCGATACAACCAATAAATGGCAAAAACCCATGGTAACCGGTAAACTGTAAATGATAAATGGTAAATTGTGGTAACCGATAAATCATGTTTCTTCCGAGATCTTGATTGGGCCTCAGAAAGCTGTGAAATCTCAGCAGCAATTCTGAATTCCTGTTCAATTATTACAATAATCAATTTGATTCACCATTCAACACTAAAAATGACACCCTTTCTTTTTAATATTTGAAAATGGTCAACATGTCCCCCTCCTTAATCTTCTTCTCCCTAAGCTAAACATGCCCAGTGTCAACAACATCCTTTCCTTGTATGACTTGTACTCTAGACCCTTGGTTATCTTATTATCTTCTTTGATCTCTTCTGTATCTCTTTCAGTTTGTGAACATCCTTATTGAAATGGAGAGCTCCAAAATGAACACAATATAACTTCTTGAGTCTTGGATATTCTACTTCTGTTGATTACAGCCTCAAATGGCAGTGGTCTTTTTGTAACAGCATCACACTGTTGATTCATGTTCAGTTCCACTTAAAACACTGAATCCTTTTTGGAAGCAGGGATGTGTGAACACTGGGGTGTTCGGTCCGTTTGGGGTTCGGCCGAACCCAAAACCATTCGGTTCGGCCTATTCAGCCCGAATAGGTTTGGGGGGGATCCATTCGAGCGGGAGGAGAACTGGTTTTCCCTCCCTCCTCCAGGCTACGCGGGTGGAAGGGGAACCAGGGAGCACCTCCCCCCCCACCCAGCCTCATCATTTTTGTTTAACCCCCCCACCCCAGGGATTGCCCTACCTGGTGGTGCCGGGGCTCCAGCCCCGGGTCTGGCTGCGGCTGCGGGTCCGGCGGAGGTGGCACTCTGGAGTGATTCAGGCCACTACTAGGCCTTCCAGGTCAAACTGGAAGGTCTAGTAACAGCCTGAAGTGCTCTGGAGCGCAGCCCCCGCCGGACCCGCTGCCTCTGCTGCCGCTGCTACCACACCCAGAGCCCAACCTACCTGGTGGTGTCAGGGCTCCGACCCTGGTTCCGGTGGTGGCAGCGGCAGTGGCGGTGGGTCCGGTGGTGGCAGCGCTCCGGAGTGCTTCAGGCCGCTATTAGGCCTTCTGGTTTGACCACCTCCAGATGCCGCCAGACCCGGGGCCGGAGCCCCAGCACCACCAGGTAGGGCAATCCCTGGGGTGGGGGTGGGGTTAAAAAAAATTACGAGGCTGGGCAGGGTAGGGGGGGAGGTGCTCCCTGGTGCCCCCTCTGCCCGCGCAATCTGGAGGGGGAGGGAAAACCAGGTTTCTCCCTGCCCCCCGCCCGAACCGGTTCAGAACCCGAACTTTTTTCAGCCAATTCAGGCGGGGGGCGATTTGGATTCACGGTGTTCGTAAACGGTCCGAACACCCCGAGTTCGGGCCGAACCCTGAACTTCCGAACTGCGTTCACACATCCCTATTTGGAAGTGCTGAGGGGGAGCACAAGGACATGCCTGTTTTAGGGAACACAGCTTCAGAGGAATCTGAGTTTCTCTCACCTAATGGGTTCTTTCTTACCCCCCTCCGGCTTTATGTCTATTTACTGTGAAGTCATGAGGCTCAACATTCTTTAGAAGTGGCTGAGGGAAGCAATGTATGATGATGGGGAGGAAAACAGTGTCCTTCCTTTACCAAAAATACAACAGTGTTGCTCTCAAAATCCCCTAACTACGCACTTGAATTTTGGGAGAGCCCCATGAAAAGACCAGTCTGTGTCCACCCCCGTTCTTTGTTTTCTGGATAGGTTGTCTCTGATGTTACCGGAAAGAGTACCATTCTTTGCTTTGTATCTAGAAACTAGGGGAGGAAGTGAGTACTGAAGGGAAGAACATCTGGTGAGGAGTGTCAAGAAAGGCGTACGGTTGTTTTTTATTGCTAGAAGTAGAGGTGTGCACCAAGGGCCCATGTCATTTTTTATTTTTTTTTCATTTTCGTTATTTAAATCTGTCGTTTTCATTTTCATAAATATCAAATTGTCCCTTTCGTTTTCCATTGGTTTCAATGGAACCAAATTTTCAGCTGTACCGTTTTGGTTTTTCATTATATTTGACTGTCACTTGGAGGAATTGTACCTCCAATGGAAGGCATTATGTGTACCATATTCCAAAAGGATGAGATAAAGGAATCAAATTTTAGAAGCAGTTTCATTAATTTATGTTGCAAAAATCTTCATATACAGTCTTAGGTGTAACTTCTTTGCCTCACATTTAATGTGCATGAAACTTGGCAAGTTATACCCCTTCACATATTTACTATCTCTGCCAACTTTCAGAAGGGTTGAATAAAGGGCCCTGGTGGTATAAGCAATTAACTTATAAATGTATGTCTAGCTGTAACATCTTTGTAGTCCAACCAGTGTACATGAAATATGGCAGGGATCTATATCACACTTTCATGGTCACCTCTGCCAAATATCAGAAATATGTGATAAAGGGTCAAATTCCTATATGCCTGCTCAGCATATGCAGAGAAGGAGCCAATGCCAGGGATTCTCTTACGTGTCACTGTGGTATAAGATCGGTTTGTGATGTCAATTGGCCAGCAGAAATGTCAACCAAATATCCTAATTCTGTGCTGTAACCATCCCAACATCTCTCCCCCACTTGTTACTGGGAAGTCAGAAACATATGTTTAGGAAAGAGCCAATAGGCATTCTCTTATGTCCTTTGTCACAGTGCTGCAGGATGTGATTGTGATGATAATTGGCCAGCCTGGATGTGTAAACTATGTCTCCTGATTTCTGGGATGCTATCCCCAAAGTCCCAGTTATGTCTCTTCTATGCCTGCCTGAGGACCGCCCCCTATGCCCACCTCGAAGTCACTACCAATTGGTCCTGTACAGGTGGAAGCTTGCAGTAATTGACCAGTGAATGTGTCTGTCAGTCTTTTGGGTTGTTCCACATTCTACCTCCTACAATCTCTCTCCCCCTGCCATGTCAGGTGCCTGCCTCTGACTGGCACTGCCTGTACTGCTATTTATCTGAATAATGGTCTTCAAGGGGACAATTTCTGTTGCTTATAAAATTGGGTCCCTCTATCAAATTCTCCTGTAGTTTGGTACAGATGACAGGGAAGGTATGTGATACATTCCTGCCAAATATCTTGTAAACAGAACAAAATAAAGAAATGTTACAGCTGGAAATGTATTTTCAAGATAATGTCTATACCATCAGGACCCTTTATCCAATATTTCTGAGAACTGGCATGTGTGTTAAGCTTGTGGAGGGGCATGTTATTCACAGGTTCCATGCAAATTGGATGGTTAATAAAGATGTTGTAGCCATAAATGTGTATGGATCTTTTCTTAAAATCATAATGTACAATTGATTCTATAATCTGTTCCCTTTATTAAATTGTTTCACAAATAGGTGCACATATTGCTCTCTGTTGGGGGTATAAGCAACTCAAATTACATCACAATTGAATAAAAAAAAAAGCTATAGCTGGAAATACATTTTTCAGTGTTTTCCCTTTATTTAAAAAACAAAATGTCATTTTTGTTTCTATTTTCATTTTTATTAGTTATCATTTTCATTATTTTAATAACAAAAATGACATGCACACCCCTAAATTCATTACATTCTGGTTACAGCACTAGGAGGGAGATGATAGTCTACTAGGTTAGAGTCCTCTTTTCAATGCTAGTGGCAAGGACTGCTGTTTGGGGGCTGTAACAGAGCTGCTTCAGTGGTCCCTCTTCACATTCAAACAGCCACTGTTCCTTCCATGTCCATTAGAGCCACATCACTAGAGCTGAAATGAGTATCTGCTACTATCTGGTATCCTGCAAAATATCATGGTATCAGCAGTATCTGATAACCAGTTGGATACTGAATGGTATCTGGTAGGGATGGATGAACGCAGTTCAGAAGTTTGGAGTTCGGACTGAACTCAACCAGTTCGGTCGACCGAACCAAACTTCCGAACAGAACTCAATTTTCGAACTGAACCGAACTGAATTTCCGAACTCGGCTCTGTTCACCCATGCCTAAAAGATAATATTCCATTTAGTTCAATGGGGTTTGAATTTCCGAACTTTGCTCGGAAGTTTGGAGTTCGGACCGAACTTGAATAGTTTGATCAACTGAACTGAAGTTCCGAACCAAACTGAATTTCCGAACTGAACCGAACCGAACCAAATTTCCGAACTCGGTTCTGTTCGCCCATCCTTAGTATCTGGTTGTAGCTGCTGGGTTTCTGGTTAATTGCATTACTGCTTAATTACTGTTTGTCATTTAAAAAAAAAAAAGTATCTCCCTGTATCCAGACTTGCTTGGTAATGGAGTAATTGAGTAAATGGCAGTATCTGGTATTCTAGTTTGCTGGTTAACCTCTGCTGTTACTGGATTGAATAACTGCTGAGCTATCCAACATACTGCATATTAGCCGTGGATAATTTTTTTGCTTTCCATTTATGCTCTATACATTGCCCTTCGGCCCCCTTAAGCAGCCATATACTTTGAAGCTGTAGCTCTGCCTGCCCTCCTTCCTTCATTTATCTGTCCTAATAGGTACTGCAGTGCACAGTCACTGAATTACTCTCTGTCTCACAGGAACATTTTACTGCAGTTTGCTGGCTTAGTGCATTGTTTTTCTTGGCTGAGTTGAAGTGAAGATGCATTTGGCTTTGGTGCATTTGGGTTAATGGGGTTTTTGTGTTTGTGTGTGTGTTGACGTCTTTCTTACTTTGCACTATTTATCTGGACTCCTAAGAGATCTGTGCTGCAAGGTTTAAAACAACAAGCAAATAGGTGCACATTTCATGTGGCCAGGGTTAATTTCCCAGAGGTATTATTTACCCTTATGCATATAACACTCTCTGTAGCTGTCACAATATCAGTTTCCCAAATGGGTAAATTACCTACTGTCTACTTTCTATGTCACTGGTAGGTGTGTGTGTGTGTGTGTGTGTGTGTGTGTGTGTGTGTGTGTG